>SZYD01000069.1:0-55307 GCA_009363875.1 Mikania micrantha | reverse complement strand
TTACAAACCATTGCTTGACATATCCTCGAATTTTTTCTAAAAAAGATGGTAGTGGCAAAATTATTTTCAAAAAGGGTGATTTGAATATCTTACCAACATTGATGATTTAAAAATATTTACTAAAATAAGTGCTTTTTAATTTTTAGTTTTTTTTAACTAAGTTATTATCTTTTTTTAATACAATCAACATATTATCTTTTCTCTATTGTTTTCCAATCAACTCATTTTAATTTTTCTATTTTTATTGACTTATATAAGACTTTTTAATTTTATTTGTTCAAAACCATTTAAAAAAAAACGAAACAAACAAAAACTTGACTGTTACAATATAAAATACAAACAAAGTAGAAACGTTTGCCAATGTGGAACTAGCCCACTTGGTAGAGGATTGTCTCTTAGAATGGGAGGTCATGAGTTAAATCCATACAAATATGTAATTATGGTGTAATTTAAGTGGAGAGTATGTTTAGTTGTTCAAAAAAAAGTAGAAACGTTAAATAAAGTCGTCTTGAAGCGATAAGTGAAGACAAATAGATGAGTTTAGGCAACAAAAATCGAGTACCTAAACTTGTCGAGTTGTTTGGCATTTATAAAAATTAGAAACTAATGTGAATTGATAAAAAAAAATAGAAATTTGATAATCTGTTTAATGAATTCAAAAAATTTATAATAAATTAATTAAAACGAAAGAAACAAGTGAAAATCAATCGTATTAATGAATTTTTTTAAATCATATGTTTTTGTATTAAATAAATACTCTGTTATGTAGCTACTTTCTTGATCATCACCGCTCAAAGTCTCAAACCCACATAATTTTCCTCTCTCAAAGTTAACTTCTAAAATTACCGTGTCATGTTTCATTTCTTGTCGAGCCACGTTGCCATCAAGATCACCCTTTTAGTTTCTGTCGGCTCTCGCAACCATCTTAGCTTGCTTACCAGTTGTGTTGTCGTACTAAAGGTAGCAATATTCACCCAAATCAATATAAATGGGTGGTTTGGGTGAATAATTATTATAAAATGGGTTAAGATAGGTAACATCATAACATTAAATGAGTTGAGATAAGTAACAATTTACACACAATACGGTTCAGATTAGTAATCTAAAAAAGATGTGAATGCAATTAATTAAAATGTTTAAGAATGATTAATAATATATATTGATAAGAAAATCAATAAAAATTATCCTAATGGACTATTTATTTAGTTACAACACATTTTGTTCAAACCAAATTGATTTTTCTTATAACTCATTCTGATCCACACCCATCTTGACCCGAACTCGTTACCTAACCGACCCAACCCTTCTATTTTGCCAGGCTTACTCGGTACAAAACCAACACGTTGGTTGTAGCAGCTCTGCAGCCACACATTAGTGGAAACCAGCTTTAGGAAAAATTAACCTGTTTAGACCCACACCCATTCTGACCTGAACCCGTTTTAACCAGTTACCCAACCCCACCCAACCCTTCCATTTTTCCAGGCTTAGTCGGTACAAAACCATCGCGTCGGTGCATAGCAGTCACAGCACACATAAGTGGAAACCACCTAAGCCTAGAAAAATGGAAGTGATTGTTGGCCATGATGTATGGAAGTGATTGTTGGCCGATAAAGAAGATTCAGGAAAAAAAGTTGGAGACAGTAGAGATGAGAATGTATTAATATGGATGTGTGGGCACACACGAATCAACATAATAAGGAACGAAGTCATTAGGGAGAGATTGGATGTAACATGTATCTCAGACAAAGTAGGGGCAAAATGATTGAGACGGTTCGGACATGTGAATAGAAGAGACTTGATGACGCCTGTAAGAAGAGTAGAGAACCTCACTATGGAGGGGAAGAGGTAAAGAGGCCGACCTAGATTGACATGAAACGATTAGATTCGCCAGAATTTTTTAAAATTGCACATTTTTGTGGACATGATCAATAATAGGGTTCATGAAGATGTAGGATAAAAGCGAGAGAATTCTAGATTGGTTAGGACTTAGGAGATAGGTTAGTGGCTGGTGCTTGCATATGCTAGCTTATGCTTGTACTATGTCTAATTCTTTTTTTACATAAGGTTATGCGTCTATGTTATGTTGTTTTGTTTCCTTTATATATATATATATATATATATATATATATATATATATAATTGAAAATTTTTTAAGACGACGGTTTCTAAAGAAGTAGCGTCTCTACTACATTAGGGTAGGGGTAAGATATGTCTTCATTTCTCCTCCTATACCTCATAAAGTAAGATTATACTGGGTACATGTTATTGTTTATTTGAAGTAAAGATGGAGTGATAAATCCTGATCTTACTAGTATAATAAACAAAAATCATTTTTGTCACTTGTAATGTTTTTAAAATACTATTGACATATGTCATCTAATTATTATTTCATTTAATTCTCTTTCTTAATAAATAATTATATTATCTTTTTTATTAAATAACTATAATATTAATCACATTATTATCTTTTTCA
The DNA here is from genome assembly GCA_009363875.1 of Mikania micrantha. Lineage (NCBI taxonomy): Eukaryota > Viridiplantae > Streptophyta > Magnoliopsida > Asterales > Asteraceae > Mikania > Mikania micrantha. The sequence goes on along the minus strand of SZYD01000069.1, from coordinate 52,834 downwards.
TATTAAGAATTAAAAAAATAGTTTTAAATAAATTAAAATTTTATTTTTATTAAAAAAGCACATTAAAAATTTTACAAAATATGTATTTTTTCTAAAAATTAGAATTTTCTAAAAAACAAGATTTCTTAAAAGATTATTTTTTTAAATGAAATTAATTATAAAACTAAGTTTTTAAACAATATGATTTTTATAAATAAATGACATTTGTTTAAACAAAATGTTTAAAAACAATTTTAAAAAACCAAAAGTTAAAGAAATAATAGGAAAAATTATACTTTTGACTGAAAAAACTATATGAATTTTTCAAATCATAATTTAAAAATATCAGTTGTGACAAACTAATAAGGTTAGATACTAATTATTTAATTATTAGAGTCTTTAATTATTAATATATTACATAAAATACTTTCTATACTTATTTTAATCATTTTATACCAAAATATTGTTTTGTAATTCTTAAGTTTTTATTACTAATTATTTAATATTTTATGATCAATCCATGTAATCACGGGTTAATAACCTACTGATTTTAATAACCAAACATATGGTCTCTTTTGATTCGTTTACAATATTTGCACACATCTACCAAAATTGACTAATGGATGACCAATTTGTTATATAATCATTAAATGAAATTAAAAGTTGCCATTACATATTTTTATTATCATTTAATAACGTTGTCCACATGTTTCCATGGTCAAATTTTAACCATATTTCTGGATGGCAGACCTTGTCTTTCAAATGGGTGATTGGTTCAAATCTAGACAAAAAGAATATTAATTTATGTGTAATATAAGAGTATGATAGATGTGTTGTTCCTAAAAAACCTATATTTTTGGATAATATTACGGTGTTGGTTAGATAAATCCATATACATTTTAGACAATGTTTCCATCTTTCGCTGTATATCTTTGTACAATGTATTCTCCTTTTTCTTGTTTGTGAAATATAAATGGGTGTATGATTTAAAATTATAATTGTAACACGAAAAAAAACATACAAAGAAACATACTATTGTTTGTGCTTATAATTGGAGAAAAAGATATGGTGTCAGCAAGAATTATAATATAAAAATGTTCACACTTAAATATAAATTAAGACGAGTATGATTTTAATATCCTCAGTTTAATTAAGTGCTAAATGTTAATAATTCACAAGTCTAACTTTAGGTGCTAATGACAATCGCATTTACATGATGATCATAGAATCCACTTATTTTAACCCAGCACAAGAGAGGTATCTAATTATAATTGGGTTGCACAAGAGAGTAAGAGGTATCTAAAATTATTTTTGTTTATAAGGTCTTGTATAAAAATTAATGAACATTAAAAAGTGAGAGAACTTGGGGAACAAATGCTCTATTTTTTGAGTGACAATTTCATTAAAAACCACTAGCAAGAAGCTAGACAAGAAAACTAAGGACAACCACTACAAAAACAATTACATAAGAAATTTACACCAAGTCTCCATATCTCCAACTTTTCCACCTGACCTATTCGATATCCATAAGAATGATAAAAACTTTATATTCTCCAAAACTTTTTTAATCTCCACCTTGGTGTCTTCAAAAATTACTTTATTTCTCTCTTTCCATATACTCCAACAAGCAACCAATATTATGTCTTGGACACACCTTCTTTTTATCTTCGATCCATCCATAAACGTTCCACCTCTGAATAAGTCTTCAATAGAAAAAAAGAAAAGTTGAGGTAACTTAGTACACTCACTCACCCAGCTCCAAATCAAACTAGCGACTGAACATGCAGTAAACAAATGCAAGGCGGTTTCCTCCGTATCACCACACAAGCTGCACACATTACTACCTTCAAACAACCCCCTCTTCATCAAGTTATAATATTACAGCTTTATCTCAACTATTAATATTTACTAACGTTATGATTTCTTAAACTTTTTATATTATGTATCTTTTTTATGATAAATTAACTTTATAAATATATTATTTTACAACGATATTTATAATGTTAACATATTTCAAAACAATTTTTTACAAAATTGTTTCAAAAGCAAATACTATTTTCACTTTTAATCCCACTTTTGGACAATTTTTGGACCCTTTTGGGTGGGTGTTGGGTGGGTGTTTTCTCGTTCCTTCAACAAGATGTTTCACCAAACGTGAAAAAAGAAATCTCACTTTTGTGGCATCCAATTTGAAGTGTGTTTTTTGTGCGTAAGCCCATTCTGGTATTTTGATTTTTCTTCAGTCTGGTTTGATCTATGGTTTTCGACTTTTCATTAAAAACCGATTCTAAAAAGTCTGATCGGACCGTTTGTGTGTCTATACATACATACATATACATAGATATTATATACATGTGCTGATGTGCATACAAATATAAAGACGTATATGTATGCATGTATGTATGCGGGGATGTTCAATTGAGAACCAATGCAAGTTAGAACTAAAAGAACCATTTGTATCCATAAGTTTGAAGGGTATAAAGGTAAATTTTTCTATTTTTAAGGAAAATTACTTTTATGTCCATCAAAATTTGTGGCTATAAATGTGGTTCTTTTAGTTATTTAATTAGAATTTGTTGGTTATTATTCGTATGTATGTATGTATGTATGTATGTATGTATGTATGTATGTATGTATGTATGTATGTATGTATGTATGTATGTATGTATGTATGTATGTATGTATGTATGTATGTATGTATGTATGTATGTATGTATGTATGTATGAGGTATTGCCTCAATATTACCCAAGATTCTTCTAAATGGGAGATCTTTGGTTCAAATCATTCCCGCAGTGAAATAGGGGTCTGAGTCTGAGGGGGGTTAGGGTGTTTTCCCAGTGGGGTTTCCTCCTGGGGTGGCTGTGGTGGCTTATGGAAGGTCCGGGTAACTTGGCCTTGGTGACATGGTCTGGAAACAGTGAATTCACACGATTGAGACCTTCGTTGTTCAAAAAAATTTTTATGTATGTATGTATGTATGTAAATTGGGTTCATAATTTATGAGTAATTTTAGAAAATTAGATTTGAGCCTGTGTAATTAACTCATCTCAAACCATAAAACGGTTTGGTTTAATTTGGTTTTATTTTTAACGGCTCAAAACAAACCCAATAAGACCAAACCATAAAAAGTAACAGTTGATAACGGTTCGAGTTGATTCAATTTTTATTTTTAATTGTTCGATTTTCATTTCATTTTTCAAAAACTCGTTATTAAATAGTGGACACCCCTAGTTTGCATTGGATGGGGATTGGGAGAAGAAAGAAGGGGTTTTAAAAGTTGTTATTTTCAATTGTGACATGGAGAAGGTGTGTAGGATTTAACCCAAAATCATAAATTATATAGTGGTAATTAACTTAAAATTTATATATTATGTTTTCAAATCACATGGAGTGTTAACCGATATCCTCATTGTCCCGATTAATGTGTTTTTTCTTAATCCAATATTTATCTCTCGATATAATATTTTTGTTGTGTATTTCTTTTATTAAATAATTACATTAAATACAATTTACTTTGCTCGCTCTTATTAATTAATAATAATATCAAAATTTATATTTTTTGAAATTTAATAATAATTTTTTTATCTAATATGTACTTTATGAATAATTCTGTTATATAATATATTTTTTCAATTATTTCCTTTATTTTTCTAATATAAGAACTCTTTAATATTCAATTTCTTTTTCGAAGACGTTTTCTTTAGCAATAGGTCGAGAACACGTTTATATCTATATTATATAAGCATGTTCATTCGTGTTATTTTTACGTCCTTATAAGTGTGACAAAGAGCGTACTATTCTTTAAATTTCTTAAATTTTTGTATTTTTTTTTTTGTAACCGGTAAAAGTTATAGATTGAGATTCCCATCAGTTTAATCATACGATATTTTTATGTGAATATATGTGTTTATAATCATTAATTAATTTTACTCTAGTTAAAAATGATCAACTTGTATATAATACGTGTAGTTATTTAAAAAAATTAAATCTAACAGGAGCTCATAAAAAGCGAGTACGGGTCATATATTTTTTAAACTTCTCGTCTAGCATGACAAAATTCGTATTCATGTTTTATCAATTTAAATGATTACTTCCAATTATAATAACGTTGATTTTTCTTGTTGACATAAATCTCCTAGAGATCCCACTATAAAGTATAAATCCTACCTATAAGAATTTTAACAATTATTATCAAATCTTTAACCACCAACTTTTTATTTCTATCATCCCTCCTAATTATTTGACAACCACAACCACTTGATTAGTACAATTATCACCATAAATATATGTTTAATATTGTGCTACGAATTTCATATTTTATTTATGGCAATTAATTAACTTACCTCTAACTTTATGATTCATTAAATTTAATCTACTCCTATCAAAAATTAATTAATACATCCTAAAAAATATTTCAAACTACTTTTTTTAACGGCATTTGATCTCAACGTGTGAACCACTGATTTCCAGACCACGTCACCAAGATCTAGTTACCATGACCTCCGTTGAGACCCCACCACCATCCCAGGAGGAAACCGCGCCGGAAAACCCCCTGACCTCCCAAGGACCCCTATTTCGTCTTGGGATGGATTTGAACCCATGACCTCTCACAGGGAAGCCAAAGGGGTAACCATTAGGCTAGAAAGAGACCTTTGACTTTTAAATACGAGGTCTCTTAGTTACATGAAATATATTCATAGGGCCGGTGCTGAGAATTTAAGTGTCCGGGTCAAGAAGAAAAAAAATGTACCTAGGCTCAAACGAATTATACATTATATAAACTCCTATTTTTAAAGAACGATTAAAGTTATAACAATAAACATATGCAGCAAAATTATAGACTTGAGGGTGTTAGTCAGGTCAACTCAATCGAGTTTCGGGTTAGTCGGGTTTTCTTTAAAAAATATTGAATCGCAACCCGACCATATTAATGTTTGTGTTAGTCAGGTAACTGTTTATAAGATCGGATTAGTTGGGGTAATATTTATTTGCTATTATCTTGACCCAATAGTTAAGTGAAAAGTTACATATGTATTATATTTTAATAATTAATATATACAAAAAATATAATCGAAACCGGACGCTACTAATAGTTCGGGTTAATTAGGTTGACCCGAATATCCCGACTAACTTGTTAGACCTGAATAACCTGACTCTATTAACCTTTACTTGGGTTGGCGTGCGGTTTGTGTTAGTCGGGTTCGGGTATTTTCGACACCCCTATTCATAATAATATAAAAAACATTTTATAAACTTATATAAACTTAATGGGCTCGTTTTTTAGCTTGGATATTAGAATTATTTAAACATAATGAGTATAAATTTTTTTATATAAAATATGAAAAAAAAATAAAAAATTTGTGCCCCTCAAAATATCAGACCCTAGGCGTTTGCCCTTGCTAAGGGCCAACCATGCATGCATATTCAATTTGGGATCATTTGATAGTAGTAGGGTTGTAAAAACAGTTCGTGACTTGGAATTTCGCTCGAAAAAAGTTCGTTTGTAAAAGAGCCGAGGCAGCTCGGTTCATTTGTGTATACTTGTTTTACAACCTTAATTAATTAACAACTCCGAGTTTAAAAATGACCTTGAATTTCATTTTTTTTTGGCAACTAAAACCGTTAACTGACCCAACTTGTAAAACGTTGGGTGTTAGTATCAATCCGTTGTGATTCATTTAGTTGTGTTTTTTCTACTTCACTAATTTTAACTTTGTAGTTGTCTTCAAAATGTATGAAATTTTTAGGAAAAAATCTCTAAAATTTTCAAAATTGAATTTTTTTGAAACACTTAATTCTTTTGACCAAATAATAACTCAAAATGTCCATCATTTTAAGGGTGCCGACGATTTATACGTACAAGTATCCGCATACGGAACAATCAATAAGAAGAAACACCTGCCATTTACGGGTACTAACGCCGATGCCTATCCATACAAGTAAGATCATCTAAAAAAAGCAAAGGTGTCGGCTCTCGTAAACATGAATAGATTGCATTTTGGGAGAGTGCCTTAAAGGAGTTAAATGCCAAAATAGGTGAAACTAGAGCTCCTTTAGGCAGAGGGGTATTGATTTGTTAAAAAAGAAAAAAAATGAAAAAAAAATGAAAAAATTATATGAAGTCGATGAAGAAGTTTTTGGTAAAACGTAGTGTGTTCCACATTTTGATGATATACACGTGGGTTTTTTTTGTTGTTTTATTGAGAATTTTGTGTGTTCAATGCACCTTGAATTATTGATGTGTACAGGAGTTTTGTTCTGTCAACGTTCTTTAAAATTCATCTTATAACATTCTATATATTTTGTTAGGGACGATGCGAGTTTTTTAATTTTTCTTAAGGCATATGTTTTTCTATCCTTCCTATTAAAGTTCACCAAATAAGAATGAAAGGCGAAAACTTTACAAATAAAGTTCATTATTGGGTTTAGGTTTTTGACTGGGTTTTATCTGATTTTTTGCTAGTTCGGTTACGATTTTTGACCGGAAAGAGTTGAAACCGATTCCGATAATTCCGGTTTGGTTCTAGTTTCGGTAATGATTTATGTGAAAAACTTAAACCGTCTGTATCCGCTGGTGTCTGATTCCAAATGTGGTAGTTTGGTCTGGTTCCAGAAGGTGTTTTTTTTTTTTTTTGCCCGGTTTAAAATGAACAAGTGAACTTAAAAAAAAAAAAAAGGTTAAAGATATAAAACTTAGTGGAGGCTAGAGGGCTTAGGCAGTTATTGCCGTTCAATCCATTTAAATGATTTAGATCGAGGTGGCTTGCTACCTTTTGTTTAGTTATAAAGCTATTAAGATCCGGTTCGATAACATAGTTCAGTGTAGCTGTTTTTCCAGTTGAACTAATAACTAACCCATCTAATCACCCAAAAGGCTTCTAGCCCTTTGACCTCTCAAATGAGAGGTCTTTGGTTCTAATCAGTGTCAAAGCATATTTGCTGAGGCAAGGTAACTAAATTTATCCAGTTGTGAGGCTCCTCCTAGGTTGGGCTCGGGCGTACTTCCCTGAGCGTCAAATCCGAGAAAACGATTGAAATCCAGTCTTGGATGTCGTCGTACTAAGCCGTTCAAAAAAAACTAACCCGTCTAACTGGTTCAAAAGGGAGGAAACATGCAATTTAAGGAGGCTTGACCAGACTGATTGTATCCAGCCGTGAATTCATTGATTTCATGATTAGCCTTATTCTTGTGCAACGTTTTGTTCTATTTTACATGTTTCGTTTACCCATAAATTTAGGTTAGCGGTAAACAATTGGCTAACACGTTCATGAAGGAAAGCTCCTTGCTCATCGAGAATCAATTACTCTCAGAGAGTCTTAAACCTAAAATCTTTCATAAGAGAATTTAATAGGATATCGTCTACCTAGTAGGCTAAGGAACCCTTTGATATAACTTCAGTTAAATATGAGGTCATTTTACTAAAAAAAATACGTTAATTTTTTTAATTATTATAAAAAACATAAAACAAATGAATTTATAATCAAGATTTGTTTTATATTTTAAATAATTAAAAAAATTAACGTATTTTTTTAGTAAAATGACCTCATATTTGTAATAAATAAAATTACATATAATATTAAGTCTACATATCATGTTATTTCCACATATAATTATTTTTTAACATTTTGTATTATTTAAATTATATATAACACATTTTAGCAATTTAAAAAAACTAACATGCACAACAAATTAAAAAATTGATAGGATACAAGGTTTCTTACCACCAGTTGTGTAGAGTCATCCAACTTTTACAACATGACCCTTCTATTCTTAAGGTTGACTTATTAATGCCAAACATCTAAGATATTTTGATTCCTCTTCAACTACATGATAGTAAGTGCTTTAAGCTTACTTCTGTTATTTGTTGGGTAGAAAGTGGTTGTTCCATCAAATGATCAAAAGAAAATTTTGGCTAATTGTGAGATTTTGCTAGAATATCTGAAGCAAATTGGAGTTTCATTAATTGATGAAGATGGAATCGAGATAATAACAGAAAATTTGGCTGATTTTAAAAAACTTTTACAATTCTTAAAATTTAAATTTAGAAAACTATAATAAGCAACTTATTTTTATTCAATAATTTTTGTTAACACAAAACATAATTTTACCAGCCTTATTTATCTCATAATTTACTATTATATTAATTTAAAAAATAAACAATATCAAATTATTGATTTATTAAAGTAAATAAATAAAACAAATAAATGATTGAAAGTTTTATTAAACAATTTTTCTTTAAATATATATTACTTAAAATATAAAACAAACTTTGTTAGTAAATCCGACTATTATATTTTATGTTTTATGTTTTTTGTAATAATAAAATGATATCGATCGACTTAAAACATTTTTAAAATTTTAATATAATCAACTTATTTTTTATTCAATCATTTCATAAAGTAAAAAAAACTATTCAAATAGCTCATTGATTATCATTTATCTTTTGCTATGTCATGCAAAACTCTATATATGATAGCGATTATCGAAAAAAAGCAAGGTAAAATAGTTGAATTCGTAATGTTTTATGTCGATTGTAATTATATCATTTTGTTATTTTTTTTGTGAATTGCATCTTAACTTAATATCAACACATTTGCTACACGGGTTGCTAACCTAGTATTTAATAGTCCTATACACACACATATATAGATATATAGATGAAAACGAGTAGTTTATTACTATTATAGATAGATATATGAAAGCTAGTAGTTTATAACTATTAACTTATTATATATAACAAAATTAAATATCTGAATTCTAATTATAAAATTTTGTATATTTTACTCGCTACCTCTCGAGCATTAGTATATATAATTAAAAAGCATGAAAAGAAATAGTAGTTAGTGGGCCCCATTGTGGGTCCCATTAATTATATATAAAATCATAAATATATTATATTATATGTATTAAATTATTTAGGTGTTTGATACATGTAGTAACGTTTTGAAAATTTAGACTTGAATCATCAGAAATTTTTTTATTTTTAAAAATTAGTAAACAGAGATTTGGGTTTATTAAATTTAAGATATTTGTTTAGAGATTTGGATTTTTTTTAAACCAAAAGATTGATGAGACGGATTTTGTAAGTAATTTTTCTATTATTTTTATAATATATTTGTGAGGATTTTGTATGATTTTATAAAAAATTGTATAGAGTTCATAATGAGAGATTTGATTTTGTTATGCAACTTAAGCTTCTGCAAATGACATATAATACCTGTTCTCGAGAGTGTACATTGATAACCCGCCGCAACGTGCGGGGTGAATAAACCTAGTTGTTATTAAACTAGAATTAAAAGAGTACAGTATGTCATTTATTCAAAACATCAAATATGACTTGAATAAAAAAAATAGGTTTTTATTAATAGAAGATGGTTTCATTCACTGTACAGAGTGTGAAAACAAGACATTAACAAAGTTTAATTAAACAAATGAAATCTTATTTTAGTGGTAAAATATAGATATTGAGAAATAGACAGGAGACTCAGGTTTTGGGTTTAATATTTAATCCTGCCTGGTTTTACTAGCCTTTCATTATCGGGTTTTTGGACGAGTGCTTGGATTGGATTTTTCCTGGGAATTGGTGGCTGGTAGGCTAGGAGCTCCGTCCGTTTGAACTACTGGTCAGCTCAGACATCTTTTAGCCATTAGAGGCCTCGTACGAAATACCTAACAGCTGAATAGTTGACCCTTATAAAACAAAGTTTAATTTGTTGTTAATAGATCTTGATTTAAAAATTGCGAAAATTCAAAATCAAAACAAAAGATTAAAAAAATAAAAAAAGAAGCTGCCATTCGCCATGCTCGAATCTTCTTAGAAGCTGCACCCCTGCACCATGACGGTGCTACGACAATAATCCGGATAATTATTCGTTTCTTTTATTATAAACACATTCTTATGATAATTTATTTGGAATCAGCGAATACATACATTTCTCGATAATTAATGTTCTGCAATATTCCATTTTTCTCGACGGTGACTTCCGGTAATGCGTTTCTTCTTCTTTTTATTTTTTATTTTTATTTTTGTTGCAATGAAACCCTAACTATAATGCATGTTTTATGATGAATAAGTTGTTAAAGCTGCAGAAATCTAAACTATGCTTTCATGCAGAAACTAGTTATTACTAATTAGAGGGGTTGATACAAGATCTAAAGATTTCTAGATTACATCAAAACTGTCGCAAGATGGTAAAAGATACAGATGCCATTGTTGACATTGAGAGTAACCAAAGCGAGTGCGAAGAGGACCCAAGAACCGAGCAGGTGACAGGTAGCAAAAGAGTCAAGAACACGCTTAGATCACTAGGTTTAACTTTGAGTTTTAACAAGGTAGAAGATGATCCAAATAACAGAAATTCTTGTAGTGATGATGGTCGTAACGATACAGAATCGTTGATTAACAACAAATTTGATGAAGAAAGAAGAGAAAATATGACAAAAACACACTTGAAAGAAAAACAGAAAATGAAAAACTCAAAGAAGGCTCCCAAACCCCCTCGGCCTCGTCGAGGTCCGACGTTGAGTACAAGTGATTTGCGGTTAGTTAAAGAGATATCTGAGTTAGTTATAAAGAAGCGTGCAAGAATTGAACGGTTGAAGTCGTTGAGGAAGTTGAGATCAGCTCAAGCACCATCGTCGTCGTCGTCATCATCAAACATAAGTCTTTTAGCTATGATGATCACTCTTCTCTGTCTCATTGTGATAATCTTGCAAGGTACGGTGAGAGCTTTGTTGCCTCATGCATAATGTAACATCATATAACATCCTTCATTTGATCATGGTTAAACCCATTGTGATGATGGTTGCAGGTTTTGGTTCAAGAACAGCTGGTTTAGTCTCGGGCCATTTTGACTCCAGGCTCACCGAGTTGAACAAATAATTGGTAATGAACCTAGGACCATGGTTAATTGACCAGCAACCAGCCAAACAATTAGTAGCTCAAGTGCTCAATACATGTTATAGATCAAAACAATTACAACGTATAGGACTTGTATATCAATTATATGAGTAAGTGATGTGAGATTTGTATATCAAATGATATATTTCATCAATCAAACTAATCTTTTGAGAAATAATAAATTGCTACGAGTATCAGTTTTATTCTTTACACTTTACAACACAAATCACATTATTTTATAAATTATGAACAAAATTTATCGAGTAAAAATCAAATTATACAATACATAATACAAAAGATAAACACTAAATTTTAAAACAACATAAACCCAGTTGCAAGAACACCCAAAATGCAAACAAAGTTAAAGTTTCAGCCTCCAACACATCTGTTGCATCTTGATTATAGTTTTGCAAATACAATTAAGTTAACAATTCCACTTCTAGGTAACAAGAAAGAAATTAAAACTAATAAAAAAAAAGAGAGAAAAAAATTGTCAACACAACATACTTTGATAAGAGCACTAGACCACAAAAAAATGAAAACTCTTGTGCACTTCAATCACTCACATTTGTTTTACATTATTACTAGGCCTTGCTGTCTATGCTCATTGGTTCTGCTTCCTTTGACTTCTGCACAGTTATAAACACAAAAATTAACAATTACACCTTTAAAAAGTCTTAAAAGTCTATATAAATACACACACACAAAAATCAAAATTAGAGGGATATGACTAACATTGGAAGATGATTTATTCATCTTGGCAAACATATTTCCATAAAACTTAGCATCTTTTTTGTTGTATTCTTTTATCTTCTCCTTCAAGACTTTGTATTCAAGTTTCACATCCCTATTTGTAAAACAGCAAAACAAGAATATTAATACTATTAACCCATTAAAATCATGAATAGGTAACCAAGGCAGTTATGAAAAGATCCCTACTTGTTATTAGGGTCAATCTCAAGGGCTTTTTTGATATCAAGCTCTGCAAGATCCAAATCAGCCACATTAATGTATGCTTGAGCCCTCCGGTACAAAGCTTTCACATTTGTACTCTCGAGTTCCAACACCTGTGTAAATTTACCATTCCGCCCCTTGTTAGCAGGCTTTAACATTATTAAGCTTCAAAATACACATAGTTTTGATATAACCTTGGTGCAAAGCTTTTCAGCCTGTTTGTATTCCTTTAGTTTTAACTGGCAAGCTGCATTATTAAGGTTGCAAGTGATCTTCAATGCTTTGGCTTGTTTCTTCTCTTCTTCTTCAAAATTAGTATCGTACTCTATGTACTTAGCAGCCTAAGATCAAAACGTAAATTTAGCCGACACACACAAACACTTGTAACTAAAGTCTTGTCTTCTAGAAAGCTTTGGTTTTAAAAACATGTCAAAACACCTTGAAACGGCACTTCATAGTCAAAAGTGGTCAGCCACGAAAAGGATTGAGGCTATGAATGGTCTACGTGATAAAGTGCAACTTTTGGTTGTACATAAAGCTTATTTGGTTGTACATAGAGCGGAAGCTCTAGCTTTTCAGGACCCAAAGTCCCAAACACCTCAAAGCAGTTTGTACTTTACAAAACCAAACGAACTATAAATTTTACATTAAAACTCACCTTCTCATACCGCTTCACTGCTTTCTTATATTTACCAGCTTTAAATAATGCATTTCCTTCTTCTTTCTTTTTGCCAGCTGCCTCGATTTTCTCTTGGGTGGTGTTCATATCCCAGGATTCTTTTTCCTGAAAATACATAACGTTATCATATAAACAATAAAACGAAACTGATGATAATTTTGAATATAGACATTATATTATGAATTGGAAAATATAAAAACAAAACGAACAGCTGAAATGGAAACAGGCTAAACCAAAATACATACTTTAACAAAAGAAACAAGCTCAATTTCATATGTAACGGTAGCATTAGGAGGAACCATTGCTAATTCCTGCTCAGAACCAGTAGAACCAAAGGCATATTCTGGTGCAATTGTCAGAAGAGCTACTTCCCCTTTCTTCATTGTAACAACAGCACGATCCAACCCATCGATCACTTGCTCTGTTAACATGAATATCAAAACATTCATAAATGAAAACAAGTACATAATACAAAACATACAAACGATACAAACTTAAGAAGATATAATACCTTCATCTGTCTTGAACTCCAAAGGCTCAGAATCATCATGACCTTTTTTAATGAATACGGTGCCATCTTGTAGCTTACCAATCAACTTCACTGTCAATCATTACAACAAACAATTTCAGAGATCATATGATGACCAGATTGTAACCAAAACAACATAAAGAATTATGAAAATATCAAATACTATCAAATGCTACAGACCCTGAACAACAGCTCCTTCATTGGGGCGTTCGTATCCTTCTCCTTCTTTCAAGATTTTCTTGACAACTTTCTTATCATCTGTAACATTAGATACCACCTTCCATGATAGAAGTTCAAGTGTAATTTTTAGTGTAGCATTTGCTGGGATTGACACCTCATTGCCAGAAGCAGGTTTTCCCTTCTCCCCAAAGCCGTCTAAAACACATGAAATTACAAGTGAATCACACTTCATGCCATTCAATGCAAGATTTCTTTAAAGAATACACAACAGGATACTTACATTCTGGTTTAACTGAAAGGATGACCTTTTCCCCTTTTTTCATAGTTTTTACAGCCTTGGACAGAGCAGGGCAGAAATGGCCTGAATGAAAACAATTAGATCAGCATCAACTCAAAAATTTGCTTAAAGCCACAAAAAATGATCTCGTTATAAATTACCATCTTGTACTGTGAACTCAACTTCCTCTGACTTTGCTACTAGAGTTCCGTCCTCAAGTTGAACCTCATAATTCACTGCATTTGTAAAAGTTCAATACATAAATGCATGTTTATAGTTTATAATCAGAAGCATGAAAAGTGGATACAATAGAAATACCTAAAACCTCATCAAGGTCCTTAGGATTCTCCCACTTCTCTCCTTCCTTCACAATCTTCTTGAAAATACCACCATCCTTGCAAATGTCTTTGACACTGACCCAGGAGAGCAGTTCCACATCAAACTGGAGAGTGGCATTGGGAGGGATTTTAGGGGGCGAACCAGACTCACCGTACGCCAGCTCAGCTGGTATGGTGAAAAGTGCATTTTCACCCTTTTTCATGGTCTTGATACCCAGATCCCATCCCTTGATCACTTGCCCTGTTTTCAGACAACAGAAGTTATATTGTTGATTATCATAACCATCTTGTCAGATAATCAAGATCGTCAAGCTAGCAAAGCATCAGAATCCTTCCTTAATTAGGAATGATCACGGACGGACATGACAGATTTTAGATCAAACCACAAGCCAAACATTTAATAACTGATTTGATCATAGTAAAATGGTAAATCCATATAAAACCATAACCAAGTTTGGCTTCCGTTTCGTTTCACAATATGGCTTAGTGAGCTTACAATTAAAAAAACAAGAAAAGGAAAATAACAAAACATAAAATGTGTTCAAGATAAAGAAGTGACAATGTAACACTTAAAACTTAAAAAGACCCAACTCCCTGTATTGTATTGTATTGTTTAAACAAAACTCATTCATGTGCATAATGCAGCTTAAAGGAATTAAAGGCTCAGATCCGGTCTAGTTTGGTCCTTTTCCAAATTCATTTCAATTATAAACCGTATACTAACATCTCTTGTACAGTTTGAAAATTCCTAAACCAATTAAGTAAAAATTCTCTACAAACTTAATGATTTGAAACCAGACCATGAAAAAAAATTCAATTTCCAGAGATACAATCAACATAACTCAAAAAACAATGAAATTCAGCTGCTAAAAAAACAAAAGATAACCTATCAGAGGAAGTTTGTATATAAAGCAACATCAGCAACAACAATAAAGCAATTGTGTTCAACTTAGAAAGCAACTTATCTATAGAAAATAATAAAGACTACATCATTCATAGATTAATTTTTATTGAGAAAGCACAATGTATGTTTCTAATTAACACAAGAAACAGGAAATATCTTACCTTGACCGAGAGTGAATTTAAACGGCTCTCCCCTATCACGACTAGAATCAAACTGAGTTCCATCGAGCAAAGTTCCAGTATAATGAACTGTAATCCAAATCACAATCAGAATAATCACACGATCTACATAACAAAACAACACAAAACACAAATCTAAACCTAACGATCTTACCTTCGACCTCATCGCCACTTTCAGGAGTGTCCCAATCTTTACCTTCCTTAAGAAGCTTCTTCTTCAAGCCTTGATTACCGATCTCCTTCTCTTCTCCGACCTTCAATGTCACCGGAGCTTCAACATCATCCATAAAATCATCGTTCATCTCATCAGCTGCCGGAATGTCGAAATCCTCGTCCATTGTATACTAACTAGAGAAAAACAAGCAAATTAGGTAGGATGTAATGTAAATTAACGGATAAACAACAAAGATGATGGAGAATGAAGGGAATTTTATATGATGGATTACGAACAAAGATGATGAAAGTTGGGGATTCTAGAGGGTTCTATGAAGGAAGGGTTTCCAGTAGAAGAAGTAACGAAGGGTCAGGATTCTTCGAGAGAGATCTTGACGTTAGTCTCGGGATATTGTGAAGGGATGTGATCTGCTGAGGTGAGGTTTGCCTGATTATGGTGAAGTGGTGAACCAACGGGTAATTCTTTTCGACGGGTTTACCGGGCGTGTTTTCCCAAATAGTTTTAGAAATTAGAGCTAATGGTTATTCCTTATTCTTTCTTTTTCTGTTGACAATTTAATAGATATCAGGTGAGTAGAGGAATCTTAAACTTAATCTCTGGTTCTGAACCAATAGGAGGTAACGGTTTACCTATTCCACAGGGTTCCCGCACATCAGAGGGTACAGTTTCACGGTCGGCGATCAAGGAATCGATCTTAGTTACCAACCACGAGGATAACTGAAAGTAGCACGACGAAACTCTCTGTCGTTCAAAAAAATGTAAAAAACGTATGATAAACAGAAGATTGAAAAAATATTATTTGATTAAACATTAATTTTTTAAAGTTCATTTATTTAAGAAATTTATTTTACAAAACTGTTTATGAAACTTTTTGGGTTGCTTTAAAATTTTTAAAAAACTTTTTTACATTTTTTAATAATTTTTTTATTTAACAAATATAAAGTAATTTCTTTTTAAAGAAGAAAAATTAAAAATTATATCTTTTAAAATATGTATATATAAATAATTATTTTATTTGTCAACTAGTGACAGTTTTTAGTTAAAATATATCTGGGTCATTCATATAAATAATATTGTTGTATCTTAGAAAGAAGAAAAATTAAAACTAATATTCATATTAAAATTGATTTATTTATTTAAAACCTACTTTTTTTTTATTCTAGTTTAATTTAAACTAAATATGTATTTCAAGATTGCAAATAGCAGATAAATAATCCATATAGAGTTTAAGTGTTTTACCTTTAAGATCGACTTTTTGCAGGATACCATCCCTATATATATTATTTTTTATGTTTGCATATTTTTCATAGTTTTTTATTAATTTTGGTTGCATATCATTGGATGAGAATCTGATTTGTTTATAGCAAATGTTGCAATACACTAAGCTCTTTATTTTCGGATTTGGTTGTTCATGAACTCACTAAATTTAAACACAAATGTAGTCGTATGGTGCATGAGAACACAAAAGTGTCACTAAATCAAACACAGGGCATGAAATGACCTACGATGTTAATTGATTTGAGTAGCGTCTTGATTAATTGTTTGAAATGCTATTTTATATGACCAATTGTAATCTTCTAACTTTCATAACTTTTAAGTTTCACTTTTAAATTTTTACGTTTTATCTTTAAACCTTTGCGTATTGTTATTTTATGTACGTTTTTAGTTCCTTTACATTTTAACATAAATTTTATTAGGAAACGAGTTGAATCGAATACATGTGTTTTCTTCGGCACTGTAAATTCGAATTAATAAACGTTTCGACACCGCCGCAACGCACAGTGGGTCTAGTTACTAGATACTGTTAAATTAAATTTAGACTCACATAGTAACAGGCATCCATAAAGTAACTTGTTTAAATATTTACTTTTGAGAAAAATATAGTCTTTGTGGCTCCACTATAAGAATAGATATCTTCTATATTTTGTCTAATTCGTAAATATCAACTGCAGTTTTTTTTTAATTAACTTCAACAACATTGTGTATAATTGTATATCAATCCAAATTGCACAAAGCTCTCTAACAGTTTCGTTAGAAAATGATCATATTTGACATTTTTATGGTCAATTCACAGATGATGCCATTTAGTTGAGATGAAAGAAATTTGAAATGAAAAACTAGGGCTGGATAAGAAAGTTGACAATATTGTATTCTATTTATGCTAGAAAAATAATAATTTTTGGTCTTTTAATATAAATTAAAATAATTTTTAATTATCTTATCTAATTAATCCAAGTATCTAATAGAATGTCAAACTCATAACTCTATGTTCAATAAACATGTTCAATGGATGTTTTTGGAATGAAAAGTTAAATGGAAATTTTTGGAAAAAATATTGTTAAACGGACATTTTGGGAATTCTCTTTTTTTTCCCATTTCATGTGTTAACTTCCACATAACAAATAAATTTCAATAAAAATGTCAAGTTTACTGATTATGAAATCTCATGAAGGGAAATAAGTTAAAATGCTCTACTGTTATTAAAAAGATACAAAATTGAAATGTATATATATGCACTGACTAACCAGCATGAACTCTATTAAGATCAGGTTTCTAATCACAGCTCACTGTTATGGGTCTCTTCTGCACCTGTTCCTTTACCGTTAACTGCAACAAGCTCTGTATCGAATATAAGCGTTGCCCCACCTGTTTAATTATTAAAAACATGTAACAAATTTGAAAATAGTTTATTAATGTTTGCATTTGCATAAGAAGAACAAGAAAGATTACCTGGGATAGTAGGCGGTGAACCCTCGTCTCCATACCCCATCTTTGCAGGAATCTTCAACTTACGCTTCTCCCCGACACACATTCCCAGTAATCCCTGGTCCCATCCTGAAACATTAATTGCATCAGACCGAAATTATATTTATTTATAAATGCATACACACCTTAAAGACTATGGCTAACAAACTACAATCCTGATTATGCCAACCAATATGTTTAATTCTTATAGATATGGGATTTAATCATAACCCACCTCATTATTATTCTGATTATAGGAACTTTGCAGCAATAAGAGGCAACTGTATGACACAAAGAACGAAATAAAGGCAATTGGTGTCATACCTATTATCACCTGACCAGTACCAAGCTCAAATTCAATTGGGTCACCCCTCTCAAAGCTAGAATCGAAAACAGTTCCATCAGTAAGTTTTCCCTACAAAACAAGTGACAACAAAAATGGTTTCAGCTGATATCACATCAAGAAATCATTTTCCAACGTAAACCATATAGCAGCATGAGCATACTAGTGGCCTGTTATTTTTCCAACGAAAAAAATGAACTTTAAGCAACACATAATCTTTATACCATGTTCATCATTGAGACGGTTGGGATGAATTAACAGAACATATTCCTTTAGGTATGAATTGCTTTAAACTTTGCACAGTTAGATAAAGATACAAGTGAACCAAAATGAGCACAAGTACCCCTTGTGGTTACGGTAACACAAATATCAATCATTATAGATTTATAGCAATGCATTGACATAAGAATTAAACAAATTCTGAAAAGTGAATGAGATGGGAAATGGTTGTGTATCTTCTCACCCGATAATGAACTTTAATTCTATCACCTTTATGTGCTTGAACTTCACAAGATATTGGTTTGTGCTGCAACAACAAGGATATTTTAAAGAGTCAGTACAATCCATGTACAATCACACAACTTAAACTAGCTCGTGAAACTCATAATATGACAAGCAGGAACAAGAAAATAGAAATCTTCAACAGCTTGGTGATATGTTGATTCTTTACCCTCTATATATTCAAATTCACCCAACTAAAGGTGGTAAACACCATTGAAACCGAGCAAGTCGGCCAGTTTGAGAATCAACGGATTGGTTCATGGTTTGGAAGTTTCACTGTTAGTTCTGTTACTTGGAGCCAACCAATAAGCCTTTATTTATTGATTATTTTCATTTGTAGAGTACGTAGTTTTTTTAGCAGCAACTCACGCACCAACTAATCCCTCACAATTGTCAGATTTGAACCCTCACCATTTGGGAGGGACATCTTTAACCAACGCCTGGTTACCATCAGCCTACAGGTACTTCGATTTCTAGAGCATGTAGTTACGTTATAATTTTAAAGTTCTATTACAAATTAATGATACTGAATTTAAGCAAGCAGAAAATTTGTTCAAAACACAAAACTGAACAGTTAACCGTGCAAACCCATACCATTACCAACCCATCTAACCTGCAGGTTTGGTTTATCCTTTACTGAAACCATTATAGCGGTTTGGTTCAGACATTTTGTCAAGCCCTACCGAACAGGACATTGAACTAACTACCCTACACACAGCCAAGAGGTAAGTCCTAACAATTTCTGACAAGGTATACTAACAACAGACCAACTCAAATTCTATGAACCTAAACTAAAACACAGATCCTTCTATGTATTATTATATATCACTCAAATCTCTAAATGGCGACCAATCCAAATCGATAAATTATAAAAATCTAACCTCTAATAAACAAAAATCAAAAAACAAAAATTCATCGTTGGCAATGCGATTATAAATCGTCATAACCAGTGACAATTGACAATAAATCGAGTGCAACTATTAACCGATTTACTTATAAACTATAGTGACAACGATAGGCTTATAACATCCGAAATTTTACCTTAACACCGATCTGAAGCTCCGTCACATCGCTGGACTTCTTCGCTGAAACTGTTCCATTCACAGAATAGATCAACTCGTCATTTACGCAGTCGAACCATAATAAGGGCTGCTATTGATTATAGCATGAGCTAAATCATTTGATTTCATCTTACCATATGTGGCGGCAATTAGCAGAATCAACAGTCCCTTCATTGCAGAGGTCAGACTAATATTCGCCATTTACTTCACACGAAAGCTTGTGAGATCAGTGAATCGCCCTAAGTTTTGTTGCGGAGACGGCCGGTGACGAGGTTCAGCCAATCATGTACCGCCACGTCATATATGAGAACTAGTTTAATTTTTTTATTTTTTTGAACGGCCAACAAACTCATTTTATTAATATACAAAAAATCGAGACTAACAAAGTGTTAGACCCAACCAGGATTACAAGCAACATCATAAGACCTTTCAAACAAAATTATACACCCAAACAAGAAAGGTGAAAAACACACCATTGGTTCCAAGTTAAAGACATGAACCTAGTTCGATTCCTCACCCGTAAGAAGCTAAGAATTTTTATTTCCTCCATTATACTTTTAACCGAGATAGGCTTTGCTTCGAATATCGTCTCATTTCGAGTCTTCCAAGTACTCCATAATGAAGTAACCAACACCAAATGAACAATCTTCTTCCACTTTTTTGAGCCCCTACCCAATCTATCCAAATCAACTAAGTCTTGAATGCTAAATAGAACCAACCTTTGTATTTTACACCAGTTTGAAATTTCCTCCCATATTACTTGGGCTAACCTGCATGATAAGAAAATGTGCTCAACCGATTCAAAATTTTTATCACAAAATACGCACCAGCAAGAGTCAAAATGCATCCTCCTTAGAGTCAAAGCATCTTTAGTTGGTAATCTATTTAAATCTGCTCGCCATGCCAGGAAATTTACTTTTTTTGGTATCCAATTATTCCAAAAAAATGTATGAAGTGTACTTTATTGATTAATATTTTGTAAAGACCCTTTTATACTTCGAACCGTGAACCTCTCCTCATTACCGATATTCCATCTCCATCTATCATTGCTCGGATGAAATTGTTTTAAATTTATCAACTGTATGAGCATCGAAATTTGTTGTTGTTCGGTTGAAGTCAATGCCTGAATGGACCATTTAAATCGCATACTCATCGTACCATCTTGCACCCCCACCCGGTCAGCAATGGTGCATCTTTTTGAAGTTTCTATTAAGAATAATTCTGGAAATCGGGTTCGTAAAGGTTCAACATCTAACCACGTATCAATCCAAAATAAAATGTCATTGCCCCCACCTGGTACTCCAATAATTGCGTTACCAATGTCAACACCAGCTTCTAGGAGACCAATTGAATTCCTCCCAATAGTTTTCCAAGGTCCTGTTAGTGATATTTTAACCGGTATAGAACTCCAAGATCTAGAATTATGATGAAATTCCCATATTACATTCCTCCACAACCCAAACTTGTCACATTTGAATCTCCACCACCACTTTGCGAGAAGTGACATGTTAATCATTCTAAGTGATCCCAATCCAAGTCCACCATATTCCTTTGGCAAGATAATCTTATTCCAAGCTATCCAATTAATCTTCTTTTGATCTTCATTCCCACCCCAAAGAAACGTCCTTCTTAATTTTTCCAAAATCTCAATAACCTTTATTGGTGCTTTATAAATAGAAAAATAATACGTCGGCAAGGAATTTAGAACTGAGTTTATCAAAGTGATTCTTCCCCCATAAGATAAATGTTTTGCCTTCCATATTGAAAGTTTTTTCCGGAAAACATCTACAACCGGTTGCCAATGTTTTATTAAATTCATGTTAGCTCCCACTTTTGCAAGCCGAGATATTTAAAAGGAAAATTCCCTGGTATACATCTAAGTCTCCCCGCAAGTCTTTGGACACTTTGATCATCCGCGCCCACTCCAAATAATCTACACTTAGATAAGTTTACCTTTAAACCAGAAACAAGGTAAAAGCATCTAAGAATCCTCATAAGGTTATCCACATTAGATTCCAACCATTCCCCCAAAATAATAGCATCATCTGCAAAAAGAAAATGTGTTAAAGATAGATTAGCATTAGGAGTTTTAATACCACAGAAAAGACCCTCCAAGACTGATTTTTTGATGAAACATGAGAAGGCCTCCATTGCAATAATAAACAAGAATGGGGATAGAGGATCTCCTTGTCTTAGTCCTCGAAAGCATGTAAATTCACGGGTTGGGGATCCATTAATCAAAACAGATGCTCTAGCCGATTTTAGAATTGCATTAATCCAATCACTCCATAATTTTGGAAAACCCATTTGCTCCATAATTGAATCCAAAAACTCCCAACTAAGAGAATCAAATGCTTTTTCAAAATCAATTTTAAAAAAGAAGCCACACTTCTTTGTTTTTCTCAGCCATGCAATAGTCTCATTCAACATTAACGGCCCATCAAGTATGTTGCGATTGGATAAATAAGCCGATTGTTCTTCAGTAATGATACTTCCCATAATACCCTTTAAACGGTTTGATAATACTTTAGATAGCAACTTATTGAGGCAACCCAGCAAACTAATGGGGCGATAATTAGAAAAACCAGATGGATCATTTGATTTGGGAATAAAAACTATAAAAGATGAAGAACAACCATTACTGATATTAGCTCTTCCATGGAACTCATTAAAAAGTTTGAAAAAATCCTCCTCCAACCACTCCCAACATTTTTTTGTATACGAAAAAGTTTGATTACAACCTTAGGGGAAATGGATGTGAATAATGATTGAGGTGTCGCATGTCATTCAAAAACAATGTAAAATTAAGGGCTTAGCTACCTATGACTATATCACGGGTAAGTAAAGTCGTCTCCTTAGGGAATCTCATTAGAAAGTGCTAAGCTTTAATGGATAATTTGATTAAACGAAGAAAATGTAAACTTAAAATTGATTTGAATTGAGAAAATGTTCAACTATTTTACAACGTGTTTCGGGCCAAAAATAATAACCATTTAAATGGATAACCTGAAATTAATAAGTATACTCAAAGTAAACGTGTTTCGGGCCAAAAATCACTAATATCACGTATTTACACATCAATTAACACAACTATTTACAACGTGATCAAATAATAACCATTTAAATGGATTTAAGGATAAAATAAGAAAAATAATACGAAACTTAGATGAAAAAGAAAGTTGCTAGGGACGATACTTCCTTGTTTAACTTACTAATCATTGATGCACTCAAAATATATTAATGTGGACAATGTTGAGTTAATCGAATTGTTCACGGGTCAAAAGTTCGCGGGTCAAGAGAAGAATGGTTCAAGGGGTAGAAGGGTCTTTTACCATCAATTGAACGTGTGATTTCTTGCTGCATATTTCTATTGTTTTAATTGAGTTTATTAGTAATTAGATTAGTGGGTTAAATCATGGGACTGTTGTCCATGTTCTTGCTTATTTTTAGGAGTAGGTTTATACATGTTTTTGTTTCCTATTTAATGTTTTGTAATCATCTTAATTAGTAAGTGCAGAAAGCTTTCTTTTATACTTAAATTAGTGTGTTTTTGTGTGTGAAAATTTGGCCTGAACCAACATTTGGTATCTAGAGCCAAGGTTGAAGACGCCGGTTTGACAGTCGGTTTAGCGAAAGGGAGTAGCCCTTGGCTGCTGGGCAAACGCAGCAGCGGTATGAACCGGATTTTGGTTCTTAGGGGCTGTTTTCGGGACTGTTTTACAGCAGTATACGGAGACCGGGAGGTGGTTCGTGTCAGTCGTTGTCGCGGGAGAAGTACCAGTTGAGACGACGGGGGGTGACGGGTGAACGTCGGTGTGTTCCGTGGGCTGTTAGTCGCGATTAAAAGGGTGTTTTGAGAGGTGCTCGGGTCAGTAGTTGGCACGGGGTGAGTGCCGGTTTGACGACACGGGTGACTGGTGATCTAAACATTGGCATTTCGTGATTATCAATAGTCATTGAAGATGGTCGGTGAACCAGGGGGTGTAATCGATCGAGTAGCAGGTTTCCAATATGTTGGTAATATTGGATTTTTTTTTGCTTGCATAATTCGTTGTTCGCTTATGATTGGTAGGAAATTACTTAATAGTGGTGTGCATTTGGATCAACACCAGACTGGGTGTTTTTCATTGAAGGAGAAGTGCAACAACAGATTGATTTTGCAGGTGCCTTGATCCACTTGTTTCGTGAATAAAGGAGACCGACGTATAGGTGGCTGGATTTGTTTCGTTTGGCAGGGGAAAGAAAATGTTGAAGGTGGTGTGACCTTGTTTTCTTGTCGGTGGAGATGTGTCTCTTGGAACAAGGGTGATCGTAAAAAAAAAAAGAAAGGTAAGATAACAAAAGGTTGTAAACATTATGGTTGCTGTAGTTTAAATCGTGTGGCTTAGGACGTGACCGGAGAAGAGGTCGTTGATCCGTGAAAAGTCAAGATGTTAATGATCGTTTCGAGCGTGATGCCATGTTACATGTTGCAAGTTTGGTTGATTGTTTCGGGTTGAACCGGGAGACTTTGGACGTGACCTGTTGAGGTCGTGGTGTCCGGAATAGGTCGGGATGGTTCAAAAGAAGATGGTTTGGTGTCGTAAGTGAAAGTGTGAACAAACCAATTAAGGGGGTGATTGTTGAGTTAATCGAATTGTTCACGGGTCAAAAGTTCGCGGGTCAAGAGAAGAATGGTTCAAGGGGTAGAAGGGTCTTTTACCATCAATTGAACGTGTGATTTCTTGCTGCATATTTCTATTGTTTTAATTGAGTTTATTAGTAATTAGATTAGTGGGTTAAATCATGGGAGTGTTGTCCATGTTCTTGCTTATTTTTAGGAGTAGGTTTATGCATGTTTTTGTTTCCTATTTAATGTTTTGTAATCATCTTAATTAGTAAGTGTAGAAAGTTTTCTTTTATACTTAAATTAGTGTGTTTTTGTGTGTGAAAATTTGGCCTGAACCAACAGACAACATAACAAAATAGGTTCATTTGAATGACATTATCTATTATTATTCATACAAACTTTTAGATAATATTCATTTTGTATAATTGTTTAAAAAGAGTGATAATTTATAAAAAAATTAAAGAATTGGAATTTATATTGAAATTTGTTAAAAGAATGTGAAATTCTAAAGAACTGAATTTATAACATGACTTCGAATTGATAATTAATTTGAGAGGAAAACAATTATAAATGAATCATAATATATCACTTTAGCCACTAACGACCCATTATCCTACACTAGGGCTGTAATCGAGTCGAGCCGAGCTATGCCTGACTCCAGCTCGGCTCGTGGATTTTCGAGCCGAACCGAAATTTCTTTCGAGCCAAAAATTTCGGCTCCAGATCGGCTCGTAAAAAACCTCGAGCCACGAGCTTGCTCACGAGCCAGCTCGTTTTTTTGGTTTTTTTTCTCCACTTTACATATATATGTGTGTGTGTGTGTAATCTAACTAGATTATTACCCCGTGTATTACACGGATTTGATATAAAATATTAAATAATTAGTAATAAAAATTTAAAAATTATAAAGGATATTTTAAGATAAAATGATTAATTTACATATTAACGAATACTTTAACTAATAAAACAATAATTAAAAACTTTAATAACTATACAAACGATATGTAATCTTTTGATTTTTAACAATTGTATATTTAAACTAACTGATAATAAACTTCATCAATTGTTCTATAATTCTATCAAAGGCTAACTTTTATAAATAAATAAGGTATAATATAATTTATGTAATTATTAAAATTTAAACAACTGAATTAAAAAATAGCGTTAAACATAATGACAAAAAGCGTAACTTTGTCTATCACTTTTTTACTTTTTTTTTAAATAAATTAAAAAATTACATTGGATTATAAATACCTTATTGTTTAAAACTTTGGGTTATAATTTATTTTATTTTTTATACAAAAAAATAATTTTTATAGAAAAATTGTTTCTTATATAACTTTGATATTCTAAAAATAAATTTTTTCTTATTTAAAAAAGATTTATATTAAAAAATTTCATATCTTATAACATTTTTTAAATGTTTTTGAAATGAAAAGATAAATAATATTATTAGTTAGTAGTATTATAATTATTTAATTAGAAAGAGCATATCATTATTTAATAATATTAAAAAAATAATATTAAAAAAATTCATATCTTATAACATTTTTTTAAATGTTTTTAAAATAAAAAAGATAAATAATATTATTAGTTAGTAGTATTATAATTATTTAATTAGATAGAGAATATCATTATTTTAATAAGAGATAATTAAATGAATTTAATAGGAAATTGACATTTGGCATTAGTATTCTAATATTATGACAAGTAGCAAAATTTATTTTCTTTTATTAGTATAGTAAGATAAGATAAGATATGTATATTTATATAAACTAGGTTTTTTCTTGCCACGCGTTGCGGCGAGTTATCTCAGTACTCTCTTAAAAATGGGTATCATATATCATTTGCAGAATCATAAGTTACATAGCAAAATCAAATCTTTTATCACGAACTTTATATAAATTTCTCATAAGAACGTAAAATCACACAAAATCTATACAAATGTGTTACAAGAATAATAGAAAAATTATTCAAAAATTTCTTCTCACCGGTATGTGGATGAAATAAAAAGATAGTATGTGCCAAAACCTAAGTCATAACTATATGTGTCAAAACAAAAACTTTTTGGCCAAACTAAAAAGACAAATCAATTTATTATACTATTATTGACACATGTCATTTTTTTAAAAAAAATTATTGGCACATGTCATTTTTTTGATCTTTACAATCATTTTCTCTCATATTAAATGATAATTATAATAATTATATTCTTTAATTTATTAAAGAATTTTAAATATAATGACTAATGAATTTATATGCCTTTTTTCATATTAAAAAATAGTTCTAACAAATAAAAAACGAAATCTTTTATTTTTTTTAAAAGCACACTTAAACAAAGTCTACAAAATATGAAAATTTTTTAAAAACGAATTTTTTTAAAAAAAATAAGAATTATTTTAAATTTGTAGTTTTAGTAAAAATAAAAGTTATGTAAATATAAGTTTTTTTAAAAAAACAAGTTTTTTAAAACAAGTTTTCTTAAAAAGTATATAACATTTTAATTTTCAACCCCTGTAATACACGAGATTTTACCTAGTATCTTAATATACTAGCTTATAAACCCATGTATTACACGGGTTTGTAAATAAAAATTATTTAATTTTTTTATTATGTCTTTATAAATTTACATAATTAAAATAATTATATAAATTATACACTTTAAATATTAAAAAAATTTGAAAATAAAAAATTATAAAAAATGTTATTAATTTGTGTGTGTGTGTGTGTATAACATCATTTATAATCATACTAGGTTAGAATCCCGTGTATTACACGGGTTGCAAAAAAAATTACATATACATATATGTTAAGAAACACTTATATGACTAAAAAGTCTGTATATTACATAATTTAACTAAACTAAAATTTTACAAAAGTTGAATAAAATATAATATAAACTTAAATTAAATTAAAGTATGCGTATTCTTATTTAGCACACTGAAATTAACTTGACTTAAAGTTATATTAATACATATAACTTCTTTTTTTTTCAAATTACTTACTTTTTATTATTTCAACATAATATATTTTTATCATCCAAATCATTCATTCATATTAAAATTTTCAAATATTTTAAAATCACTCTTAAAAACAATTAGTATCATTAATCTTTATTTTCAAATATTTTAATAAATATAATTTGAATATGATAATACTTAAAGAATTAAAAATAAGTTGTTAAATAAAAATATATGTTTATTTAAAAGCTTCATAAATAATTTCATCTTTATACAATTAATTAATAATATATTAATTATTATTTCTAATTAAATAATAAATATAGATAATTAATGAAGAGAGAGAAGCGAGAAAAACAAAATTTAGATGGCATAGAAAGATGACAAGTGTCCACAATTATTTTTATTTATTAGTATAGATATATTGAAAATTGAAAACTTCTATATTTAGGTATATTAAATAAAAATTAATTGAAAAATAAGAAACTCTGTAAATAAATTCCTAAAAATTAGCAATTTGAAAAATTTAGCAAAAATAACATCTAATTTTATTCTAAAATTACATTAAAAAAATACCAAATTTGCAACATTAATTAAATTCTACCCGATACTAATAATTAATATTTTTGTTGATAATAATAAAAAACAATAATAATAATAATTATTATAATAATTAATAATAATAATAATATTAATATTATGAGCCTTGGGGATATTTTTAATGTTAATTGAGATGGTAATGATGAAAATTTGAAAACCAACGTATTTAAAAGTAATTTTAATACCATTAAAAATTGGTAAAGATGAAATGAATAGTAATATCGATTTTTAAGATAACACATAGTATTATTATTTTAATTATTGTGATTAAAAGTTTTAAAGAAAAAATTCAAAAAGATTGAGTGATTGTTTAGTTTGTATTTAAAAAATAAATAAAAAAATGTTTTAAAAAGTTGCCATATTAGCTGTTACCAAAAATAAATATTTAAATACTCTATTATATATAGATTTTTAAAAAATGTCATGTGGCACATAGAAGGCTAACTAAGTGCCATGTGGCACCCAAAGTTAGTCCTTTATTATATACTAGGTTATTAACACGTGTATTACATGGATTTAATATAAAATATTAAGCAGTTAGTGATGAAAATTTAGCAATTATAAACCGATAGTTTGATGTAAAATGATTAATTTACATATTAATAAATATTTTAAGTAATAAAAAAATAATTAAAAACTTTAAGTACTATACAAATGACATATGATCTTTTAATGTGTAACATTGATATCTTCGAAATAACTAAGGTTAAAAACTTTAATTTGTATTATATTAAAAACTAACTTTTATAAATCAATAATATAAAATATAATTTTTGTAATTATTAAAGTTGAACGGCCCAATTTAAAAATAACATTAAATATAACAGATCAAAAGTGTAACTTTCTCTATCATTTTTATTACTTTAGTTTTTAAATAAATTAAAAAACATTATTTGTTTGAAAAATCTCATTGTTTAAATACTCCTTTTACAGTATATTTTATTTTAAAAAATCTTTTTTTAAGATAACTTATTTTTACATAATTTTTTTTAAATAAAATATTTATTACTATAAAAAATTTTGATTATAATATATTTTGTATTTTATAAAAAAAATTTAAATGTGTTTTATAGTAAAAAGATAAACTATATATTAGTTATTAATATTATAATTATTTAATAAGAGAGAGAGAATATTATTTAATATGAGAGAGAATTGAGTGTAATAATAATAATTTGACAAGTGGCAATAGTGATGTAAAAGGATAACAAGTGGCAATGATGGTGTAAGAATTTGACATGTGGCAAAATTGTTATTCTTTTATTATAGAGTATAGATATAGATTATTAATTTTAATTTACTATATTTAGGTAAACAATATATATATAATTAATAGCATTAATTGTGAGTTTTATATTTAAATTTAAAAATAAACATTTATGTTTGAAAAAAAAAGAGAATGTCATGTAACATTATTTGGAATCAATTATTAGTATTGGAAGATAAAAGTGTATTGTTTGAAATTTTTAGTTAAAAAGTATAATTAACAAAAATATAAATGATGATCAATTATGCTAAATATAATAATAATAATTGAATTTTGAAAACAAGTATATTAGTCATTATAATTAATAAAGGTATGAATGTTTATAGGTTTTAAAAATTATAAAAATAAAATTCATTTATAAAATATAATTATCATCATTAATTGCTTTTTTAAATAAAATTTTAAAGTTTTGAAACAAGTATCTCTAATATTTAATTTGAATAATTTTTGAATTTCAAAATAATTAAGCGAAAATGGAAAGTTTAATATGAATGAGTTTCCTTGATATTTAAAGAAATTAAATATTATTTTTTAAATTAGGAAGTTTGACTTGATTATATTTATTAAATGATATTTAATTTTTAAATTGAGGATTAATTTAGTGATGACATGTGGTATTATTTGTTATTTGTCCAATCATTTAATGGCAAGTGTCATGTAATGTAACCAAAAGATGACAAGTGGATATTTGTTATTCTTTTATTAAGAATATAGATATAGATATGTGTGTGTATAATTTAATATATATATATACACACACGTATTAAAAAATTGAGCCGAGCCAACGAGTCGAGCCATGAGCCGAGCTAACCCTGGCTCCGGCTCGGCTAGGCTCATTTTTAATGTGTTGTTTTGAACCGAGCCATTTTCAAGCTTTTTTCGAAAAGCTTCAACAAAGCCGCGAGCTTTTTGAACAACCTTATCCTACACCTTACACCTCCACCACCGCTAAGCATTGTTGTCACAACTCACAACCAGCCCCCGTCATGCCAACCTATTGGTTGTCATCGTCTACGTGTAACCGAGATTCAACCATTATCATCGCTTTTTTTTTAAAAAAAAAAAAGAAAAAAAGAAAAAGGAGAATTGAATTTTTGACATTTGATTTTAGAGCGTAGGATGCGGTGCGCGCCAATATGACCATCTGTGTTCACCTCCATCATCTCCTATGAATCAGCCCACCGCTTACTCCTTCCAATATATCACTTCTAGATTCTGCACACTCTTCACCCAAATGCATGTTGATTTCTACAATCAAACTTCAAAGACTCACCATCAAACCCTGTTACATGCTTCCCCTTGTCTATCATTTCACCCAGAAACCCTCAAACCACGACACCATCGATCGAATATCGACTCTATTAAAGCACCCAAGTTGGGGGAAAAACAAACAACTCAAATCGCTTGTTTCCCATATGAGCCCTGAATTAGCCTGCAAAATCATCTCCCTACACAGCGAGAACGTCGAACTCTGTGTCCGATTTTTCGAATGGGTATGCAAACAATCGACCTATTGTTACAACATCGATGGTAGAATTCATCTTTTGAATTTGATCATGCGTTGTAATTGTTTTGGGATTTTACACAAGGTGATCGTTGTATTTATTAAAGACTGCAGTTCTACTGTACCTGAGGCTTTGCGATTGATTGATGTTCTTGATGACATGAGGAATTATGGTTTTGGGATTAGTTACCCTTGTTATAGCACCCTTTTGATGTGTTTAAGTAAGCTGCAAATGGGTTTATCTGCCTTCTCGATTTATAAAAGAATGGTGAACGATGGGTTTGTTTTAGGTTTGATCGATTACATGACGTTGATAAATGCTTTGTGCAAGAACGGGTTTGTACGAGGCGCGGAGACATTAGTTTCAAAAGTTGTGAAACTTGGGTATGGTGCAGATGTTCATATTTGTACTTCTTTGGTGCTGGGTTATTGTAGGATTGGTGATCTTACAGAAGCCTTCCAATTGTTTGATAAAATGTCTAAACCGGATGGTTGTGGCGTAAATGAGGTGACTTTTACTGTATTGATTCATGGTCTATGTGAAGCAGGTAAATTGATTGAAGCATTTCAATTAAAGGAACAAATGGCCATTAATGGATGCAGACCGAGTACACGAACATATACAGTTCTCATCAAAGCAATTTGTGATATAGGATTGACCGATAAGGCCTTGTGTTTGCTTGATGAAATGGTCAAGAAGGGAAGTGAACCCAATGCTCACACTTTTACAATATTAATTGATGGATTATGTAGGGAAGGTAAAATTGAGGAGGCGAATGGGATATTTAGGAATATGGTGAAAAATGGATTGACTCCAAGCACGGTTACTTTCAACGTACTTATCAATGGTTACTGCAAGCAAGGAAAGGTTGTTTCTGCTTTTGAGCTTCTTGCCATGATGGAGAAAAGAAACAGCAGGCCGAATATCCGCACCTATAATGAACTTATGGAAGGATTATGTAGAATTGGCAAGCCTTACAAAGCCATGATTTTGGTAAGAAAGATAATTGACAATGGTTTGTGGCCTGAGAGATTAACTTATAACATATTGGTTGATGGGTTTTGCAAGGAAGGCCAACTTGAAATGGGTTTTAGGTTGCTAAAGTTAGTTGATTCACTTAACCTTGATCTGATAAATTTCCTTACACCATGCTCATTGATCGCCTTTCTAAAGAAGGAACGCTGGATCAAGCAAATGGGTTATTGGGTTTAATGATGAAGAAGGGAATAAATCCAGATGAGGTAACATTTACTGCTCTTATTAATGGATATTGCAAGAATGGTAAAATAGAAAATGCAGTTATTCTTCTTGATACAATGGTCTGGTCAACAGATATTAATTTAACTAGTCCTCACATCTTTAACACACTGGTTGATGCTTTCAGTAAAGATATGAAATTTGGTCTAGCAGAAGCAATGATAGGAAAGATGTTGAAATGTTGTGTAACTCCATCTGTGGTGACTTGCACAATCTTAATTGATGGGTTTTGCCAAGCAGGTAATATTAATCGGTCTTTAGAAGTTTTTGAATTAATGAAACGTTGCAACTGTGCCCCAAATGTGTACACTTTCACGGCTTTGGTTAATGGGTTTTGTCAAAGTGGCAGATTAGAGGAAGCAACAAAGCTTTTTGAAACAATGTCTGATTCGGATGTACCTCCAAATGTAGTTACATACACTATATTAATCAAAGCATATGTTAAATCTGGTGATTTGGAACACGGGTTTGAAATCTTGAATGATATGGTAAAAAACAAGTGCCAACCAAACTTTGAAACATTCTCTGTGTTGCTTGAAGGTTTAATCCTCTCAAAAAGTGTTACTGATGGTTCTTTCACTGTGTTTAATGAAATGGGCTCTGCTCATGCTGTTGAATTCCTGCAAAAAGCCAAGAAACATGGTGTTGGGGTTTCAGATATCTACAGTTTCTTGATTGTGGGTTTGTATAAAGTGGGAAGAATGCTTGAAGCAGATGAACTTGTTCAAGAAATGGTGAAAAATGGCTACTTTCCTGATGAATTTGTGTGCTCTCACATCCTGGAGCATATGTGTAAGCAGGAGAAGTATGATAAGTGCTTATCATGGATGAAACTTATGTTTGATCATGGGTTTATGCCATCTTTTGGATCATTTTGTTGTGTAGTTCATGGTTTTCAAAAGGAAGGAAAGATTCATGAGTTGCAAGATTTGATGTCTGATTATTTGAGTAAATCTGGTGTTGAGGATAGACATGGAGTGTCAACCTACATGGATTTTTTGGTAAGTTGTGATGAACTTGATGAATGTTTTGAGCTTTTAGAAGTTGTTGAAAAACTTAGTACTCAAGAGAGACCAGTAATCTAGGTTGAATTGAATATGGCAATCAGTGTGCTTGTCAATTGGTGTAGTTTAAATATTAATGAACATCCTGCATTTTATTTGTTTTTACTAGTGTAAACAGTAACAACGGTTTTTTTTTTCTTTTCACAGCATGAAGTTACAGACC
The DNA here is from genome assembly GCA_009363875.1 of Mikania micrantha. Classification (NCBI taxonomy): domain Eukaryota; kingdom Viridiplantae; phylum Streptophyta; class Magnoliopsida; order Asterales; family Asteraceae; genus Mikania; species Mikania micrantha. The sequence goes on along the minus strand of SZYD01000069.1, from coordinate 19,663 downwards.
AATGGGGTTGTACTATGTTAGTTAATCCTAGTACAAGTTTATGTATACTTAGTACTTCCAAGTTTAATGCTAGATACAAATTTAAACAAATGAGTAAAACCATGATTATAACTCCAATACCCAAGACGGCAAGACTGAATCACTCTACGTCGAAAAAATTCATAGTAATAACCGATTTCAAGGCCAAACCCGAACCCAACAGAAGCTAAGGAAACCTGCAAGAAACAAGGATATTTGAACTAAACATTGTGGATCCCTAAGAAGAAAAAGAAGATGGTGAATAAAAGGTGGTTATCAAAGGTGATGATATGTCTACAGAGAATGATGGATTAAACAACCTGATAAGTCCAGATTTTATGGAAGTTGATAAAAACATTAGGCACTAGATTAAAATAATCTGATGTTGCATTAGGGCTGCCAAAATATGTTTAAACATGTTAAATAGGTCCGCCACAACACAACACAATTGACATAGGTACTAAGCACGAACCCGGCATGTTTAAGTAAACGTGTTGATTATTCAAGTGCTTAGGAGGAGACGGGAAAAAAGACCCCTAGTGATTGTACATTTATGGATTTTTTTTTAATTTAAAATTTTTAATTATAAAAATAATATATAATGGATTTTTAAAAATTTGAAGCTTCTAAAAAATATAAGCACTGAACGGACGTTGGGTTCCCCTTCCTAGGGCCACCCATGTGTTCATGATAGAATCTGGTGTCATGTCTTGGTCTAATAAGAGACAACTTACTGTGACATAACATCTATTTCCACCTATTTATTTCTCTACGAATCACATAAATCTATGTAGAAAAATATTCATCATTAACCCATATAAAACAAAATGATGAAATCAAAAGTTTTTTTTCATCTATCATCTTATTCTAGTTTTAAATTAAGGTTTCTTTGTATTTTATTAGACCAAACAACATTGATATGAAGTGGGTATCACCTACTATATTATAAGTCATTCGAATTCAGCCTATTAGGTGGGGTTTCATCTTGTGACCGAATGGTTATGGGTTCGAATCCTGCCATGGGTAATTTAAAGCATATTCAGAAAAGTAAATGAATCTTGAGCTTAATCTTGGGTTTGAGCGAGGGTTCCTGCTGTATTATATAAATTATATAAGTATATATACTTGTATATATAAAACAAGCCTGTTAGATGGCTGTACGCTTGTAGACACTGATACATAAACGAAGCGCCCAAGCCAAGCACTCACCAACAAGCTACCTAATAAGAGGGTTAAGTTACATACTAGCGTATTGGGCAGGGGCTGCGCGAACGCAAGCCCCAACTTTCACAAATTATGATGTAGGCTCGACTACATGAGCCGACCTTAGATTAGCACCCCTTCTATGTGCAATGAAGGTCACTAACCTAGGCCATGGGCCATCTTGACCACCCATTGACCCCATCCAGGTAAGTGATTTTTCATTTCCATTCTTTCACGTTTTATTTAGCCTCACATTCATTTCCTTTTGTTCTACAACCTATGTGGGATGGCTAAATTGCTCTCAGTCATCCGATCTCACATCCTCACGTACCGTCCTTGCTCCAGCTGATTTATTTTACAACCTTTTTTGTTTTCTCGTTAAAGTTTACAAGGTTGAAGTATAATTTCTAGTTGAAAAAAATTTTCTTTATCCAAATCAGTACATATTTGATGCATCATCACATATTTGAACTTTAACGCATTAACATGTTTGGTTTTTGACAATAAACGAGTTTTTTAACATGCGTGTTATGACGGAATTAGAGGCACTAATGTGGTAAAGGGTTTTGCATACTTTGTAACCAACCTCAAAACGTTATCACGAACCCTAAATCACACGTGATTCATGGTTGGGGAAAAGACGGTTATGAAACACAAATTGATTTTTTTTACCTGCACTAAACCAGACTTGTTCCCGAACAAACTCGAATTTACACTATTGTACAAAAATGTATTATAGAATGAAAGAGAAATATGCGGATAGTTTGCTCAAAGCACATCAAAGAGTGAGGCTTAAAATATGTAAGGTGTGAAAGACCTTGGAGTCCAATTTAGAATGCAAGTGTTGAAACGGAGTATTATAAGTCAACACTTTGATCCAAAAACATAGTCGAGGTGAAGAACCCATTCGAGCAACGTCTTGTGGGAAAGTTTATGTGTGAGTTGTTGCTGGAAGTCCTTGAGTTGTGAAGATGTATTAATCAGAACTATCCATGATGATATCCCAATTAACTGATCTTTATGTCATCATCCTGTATCGAGCTCAACAATGTAAATGCACTTTCTCTATTTCAGAAAGGATGAGTTTAGGGTTTTCAGGGTTTTTGTGTGTGTATGTGAATGTTATGGCTTCCTTTGGAATGAGAGAGTTCTTTCTCTCTTCCTTGGCTTTTTATAAGCCACAGTAGATCCCTTATTCTTGTTTGTTGAGGAAAAATGAGGGTCATTCCCGGACCCACCATAATTGTTTCATCATTCCTTTTGTCTTTTTCCTTAACTATAAATTCATATTTATATTTGTGTATGTACACAGTCCAAATATATGTCACGCTTTTATTTCACGTGTAAAGTGGCGCTGCCATGTATAAAGCCGCATGAACGTATGTTACGTCTTCAAGTTGTAAATGCAGTGGTAAGGTTGGGTTTTGGCCATAGTCCATGTGTCTCAAGGCGGTTTTAGCCAACATAGTTAGGTTTGAGCCAAAACCAAAACCACGTTTAAAGATAAAGACTAGTTAATTGAGATACTAGCTTAGACGCTTAGTTTCGTATTTTTGGTAGAGGTGTAGTTTTTGTTACCTAGGAGTAATTAGAATCAATTAATCTATTCAAATTATATGGTTCATATGAAGATTATGATTTGTGGGTTCTGCACATGTGTGCAAACACCCTATGATGACAACACAGAAACCACATTACATAGTGTTTCACGGGTATTTATACCTCCTAAACGGACGGTTATATAACTGTCAACTGACAGTTAATGGTTGTTAAATAACTACCGAGTTTGACTTTTCTAAGTATATATAAACTGTTGAAAATTTGAGTAGTTTCAAATTTAATATTAATTAAAATCAAAGACTTTTCATATTACTCAATTAAATCAAAACTTTTCAAATTACATATATTGATTATATGCATTAAGTCAAGATTTTTGGTATCCTTCAAGTAGTATAAATACAAGACATATGGTGTATTGTTAAGATGATGAAAAGAAAAAAATACTACATGATTTACAATACACATACACTATAGAATTCCTTAAATTTTTGATATCATTCTCTCTTGTTTCATATACACTTTCGGGCGCTAGGTTAATCCCGACAGTACACATACTTTTCGGTTGTTGTACCTTGGGAAACATACGCGTTCGTCTTGAGAAGATGTGTGAAATCTGTTTTAAAGGAAGCGTATTCAATACGTGTCCCAACCATAATCATCAACATGCTTATTATATGTCAATGAATAATAGGTGGAAGACATAAGTGGTTGAAAGCTAGAAAATGTATTCTTAAAGCATTTGTTGCCGTCTCGTCAAGGTGCTTGATTGAAGACTCAACATTAATCATTCTATAATCAAGGAGGCTATTTGGAGTACCAAACGAAGACATTGATCAAAACAAGTTTGATATATAAATTAATAATTTATATTCTTTTATTTTAATCATGTAACCGGTAGCGTAGTAGATTATTTCCTGCGAATAACGAGCGTATCGTTATTATGTATATTTTATTATTGTGTTATGATAAAAACGTGAACACAACTCCTACATAAACTTCCAAAACACACTTGAAACTTGTTGAAAGACAGGTTTATCACTTGTCAAGTTTAACAGAATTCTTAGGAGAAGAAAAGGGAAATCTCATGGAATCACTATCCCATTTTGGTAACAAGCAACCTCACATTGGTTCGAATATAATACAAGCTTCCTTCAAACAACTTTCAAAACACAAAATTATTGAATAGCTATTTGTAAAAACAAGCTGCATGCATTATATTATTTATGTAACAAAATAGTTGCATCTAACAAGATTACATTTATAAAAAAAAAGTTGCATTATTTAATTTAATAAAAAGGTTGCTTCATGAATTGAAGTCCATGAGTTCTTTAATCGTTCTTGGGGGTTTTTTAATAAAGTTCTTGAGAAAGCCTTGGAGTGATGACAACTTCAAGTGGTTTCACCTTCGGCAATGCAATCCCTAACCCCTCACTCAAATCCACATCTTTCCCCATCGGTGTCGACAAGTCGAACCCCTGAAGTAACCGAGCAAGCGTCAAGTGAATAACTTCCAAAGCAAACGAAGATGCAGGACACATTCTCCTTCCAGAACTAAACGGAATGTATTCAAAATTCTGACCATAATAACTTGTCTTCGAGTGTTCCTCAAGAAACCTCTCTGGTCTAAACACATCAGGGTCCGACCACACATGTGGATCGCGATGTAGCTTCCATAAGTTCACGATTAAACGAGTCCCTTTTGTGATGTGATACCCCCCGATGTTGCAGTCCTCGATGGCTTGATGCGGTCCGGCTAATGGACCCGGTGGGTACATTCTAAGTGCTTCTTTCACTATGGCTTGTAGATAGGTTAGTTTTTTGGTATCTGATTCTTCAACCCATTTGTGTCTTCCTACATGGATGTCAAGCTCCTTCTGGGCAGCCTTTAGGATGTTAGGGTGGTTCAGTAACAAAGAGAGTGCCCATGTAAGTGTCTCAGCAGTGCTTTCCGAGCCTGTTAAGATGAGAATCTGCAAAGATAATATGTTTATGGTTTAGCGACAAGACAACACTATAGCTGCAAAGTTTTTGATGTAAACTGGTCACAACTCATAAGTTTTGTGGACACAATTCCAGTGTCATAAATTGTCAGTCTGTCACTGCAATTATTGTCCTAAAATATATTAATGATCGAAAACAAATATACCCAATTTTCGGTAGGACACAAGCAATGGTTTAAATATTGTACGTCGCTCTCTACTTCAGTATGAATTAGGCCTTGTACTATGTAGTGTTTTTAAAATCCGACCGGACCAGCTGGTTGAACTGAGTTTTGATCATTCAGGAAATCTGGTTATGTTTTCAGAGCTGTTTTTGGCCAACCCGACTAGTTTGACTCGCAGCCAAAGGTCCAACAAGAAAACCGTTCAGTTGAACCGGTTTTTTAGTTATATTATATTTTGATTTTTTAAAATTTTTATATTATATATATAAATAAATATATTTATATAATATTTATGACGTCATCTTATTTTTCATGCAGCACATCTTGGTAATAGGGTAAGACTTATGAACCATAAGATCCTAAGTTTGAATCCTACTAGAGGTTTTCTCAAAGTTGAGTTTTCTTCTGAGTTGACGACACAATGATACTTTAGTAATACAAATTAGACATTCGACACAAGAGTCAAGAGGTCAATTAATATAAATTTGGTTTTTTGGGAAAATTAATTACTAGGCTATGCTTTGACCGAGAGATATTGCAGACATATCCACAGTCGGGAGTTTGTGAAGGTTTTCGCCGGCTATTTTATTTTCGTGATTTAATGTGGTCAAAGGATATTTTTGAAATTTTCCATTTTTTATTAATAGATTAGTAAGGGTCAAATTGTCTGACTATGTCAAATTAAAAAATAAAAAATAACTAAAAAAAAAAAGTAAAATGCCACCCGGAATTTTACCACTCAATATTCCATACACGTAGGTGTCTCATGCATATAAAGAACAAAAAAATAAATAAACAAAAATCAAAGATAATATTTTGGTAAAATTACCAAAATATCTATTTGACTGGTTTTTCATTCAAAACGTTCATTTAATTTTTTCATGCGTCATAATGTCCATATCTTTTATGGGCGCCGGCGCCCGTAAGTATATAGGCGTCCGTCCACATAGCCAACCGAACAAATTTTGCCACGTGTCCTATATAGACGTCTGCCCATAGACTACAGGCGCTCTTGTCAGAGTATACGGGCGCCGGCGTCCCTGTAGGACACGTGACAAGCTTTGTTTGATTAGCTTTATAGGCGGACGCCTATACACTTACAGGCGCCGGCGCCCGTAATAAGATAAATATTTGAAAGTCAAATGGACATTTTGATGAAAAAACACCTGGTCAAATGACTATTTCGGGAATTTTCCCTAATATTTTTCATGGATTTGTAAATTTTGTAGTTAGGATATGATTAACGTACCAACGTTGTAGCCTTGATAATGGTTTCACGCTGGTGACCAAACAGTTGATCAGCATCTTTTGAAAGGGTTGACAGCATCACATCAATGAAATCAGAATCTTTATCACTTTCATCGCACCCGTTTGACTTCTGATCAATATGTTCATCAACCCACTTTCCGAGCACAATATCCAGCTCTTTTGCAGCTTCTTTCATGGCCTTCACATGGCCTCCAATGTCCATCCATTCCAAACATGGAATAACATCAGACACAACAAAAACACCACTAAGATACAACCCTTTCTTTATGGCTTCTTTCACCTGCAAGTCTTCATTGTTACCCCCATCACTTGCAAACCTTTTACCCGCTAACATTCTCACAATTATGTTAAACGTTACATGCTCGAACCATTTGGTCATGTTCAGTACCACTCTTTCCGTCTTTAGGCTCGACAAATAGAGCTCATTGACCAAGTATCTCACTTCCGATTCACGAACATTCTTGTGCTTTTCAAGGCGTTGGCTCGTTAAAAGCTCTAAAACCACCAGCTTTCTTATCTCTCGCCAGTATGGTCCGTACGGTGCGAGTGCAAAAACAGCACTGTTATAGCCCATGTAACGGCTCACTGCCATATTGGGTCTAGTTGCAAAGTTTCTGTCGTTGGTGGTGAAGCACTCCTTGACCATCTGCCAACTGCTCACAACTATGGCTCGTTGACTACCGAGCCTTAGGGAGAAAATGGACCCGTAGTGGTCCGCCATTTTTCCTAGTATTCTTGCTACTGGTTCTGGACCGTGAAGATGGTGAAGGTGACCCACGAAAGGCAACGCCCCAGATGGTTCTGGAGCTGCAGCCAGTTTGATTTTTACTGATTTTTTGTTGGATGTTTTGTGATGGAAGATTAAAACAGAAAGAGAAAGGCATAAAAATAGTAGAATTTGTGGAAAGAGTTCCATTCTGATCGATCGATATGATGATATGGTTTTATTTTGTTAATTAATCTGGTATTGTGAACAACACTTGAATTATATTTATAGTCGAAACCCTGCTCATGAAAGATAGTTTGGTGGTGACAATGATATGTTGATCTTGTGGCTCATAATCATGGCTAGGGCCGTCCAAAATGTTCGTCGCTCGACGCTCGTTTAATACTCACTTGGAAAAAGATTGAAAAAAGCTCATTCGAATTTCGCTCGGTTTTAAACGAGCCGAGCATGAGCCAAGGTAAGCTCGCTCGTCGTTCGCTCGGATAGTCGCTCGTTTGACTCGTTCGTTTTGGCTCTTCTAAGTATAACTAAGTTATACATATATATAAATTTTTATTAAAACTAACATGTTTGAAGTTTTTAAAGATGAATTATATTGGTGTATTCAAACTAATGTATAATAATGTTTACAAACTATTCATACATTTTAAATTTTTTTATGCTTTTATATTAGGGGTATTCAATGAACCGGTTTTTATAGTTTTTGGATGGAACCATAAACCTAACCGTTATTAACGGTTTTTGAATAATAATAACCAAAACCGAATCATGAAGAATTAAAATCAAACCAAACCGACTAGTTCGACTACAATGAAGTAGGACTTATCCAGTCTCCTAGCTACTTCTCAATCACGAGAAACTTACATCTTAGGTTATGCGCGCTTATTGGAATAACCGGCTTTCAGCTCATCCGGAATTAAATTACTCTCATCTACTCAAACCCAATACCTCTTAAAATAGAAGTTAAGAGACCGATAGGACATTAGAATCCTCAATTGCCTTCTAAAAGTTGTTAAATGACAACGAAAAAGTCTGGTTATTAATTACAAGGATTGTTTTGTGCTTAGTTGAAATTTCACTTTTGCTCCTTCTATTTAAAAACAAGGTTTATTTGTTACACTATGTGAACTGAATTTAGTCCATATACATTTTTGACTTTTTTTAAATATTTTTTGATAAATGTTGGTTGATAAAAAGAAACCTAGATTTCACATTACCACACAAACACCGCCTTGATCTCAAATATTAAACGCAAGCACTAAAATACGTTGCAACAACTGTCATTACAATATAAAATCTCAAAGTATTAAGAAATCTGATTGCAAGACTAGATCATAATAACTTCTACACTCTTAAAAAACCTAAAAAGACTAGAAAAAATGGGAAAAATTCCAAATGGTCTATTTGACTATATTTTTTCATCACTTATCCCCCTTTTGACTATCAAATGTCAAGAAATGTTCACGTGTGTACGGGCGCCAACACCTATATATATATAGGCACCGCCTACAAAAACAACAAATCACAATATACCAACAAAATAAATTCTAGGAAAGTTGGACGCCCGTAAGCTTAAATTATGGGCGTCACCCGTAAGTTTACGGGTGCCATCGTAAGGCTTTCTAGCCCCAAAAAGAACACGTATCATTTTGTGATTTGTTGTTTTTGTAAGAGGTGCTTGTTTACAGGTGAACACTTTTAGTTTCTTGCCGTTTGATAATCAAACAGACATAATGGGAAAATTTTAGTCAAAGGGTCCATATGTGAATTTTTCTGAAAAAAAAAACTAGAAAATACTAAAACTTAACACAATCTAAAACCAATGACGTCTATGGCGACATGAACCTAAATTCTAAATACAAATAATAAAACATGTCGGGATGATTGTCACTTTGTCGTATAATTATAAAGTATACTCACCTAAAGGTTACTCTAATATAAAATCTGAAGGTGTACTTTATCATAAAAGTTATGCTTTGTCGTAAAAAGTGATAATTACTTTATTGTAAAATTCAAAAATGTAACCTGGTGTCAAAGTGAATTTCGAAAACCACAAAACGAATGCAGACTCAATGCTAAATATAATGTTAATAAAATAATACTCTAAAACTGAAATATTAAGAAATAGTTGAATGATTTTTTTATATCTAAACTTAGGTTAGTTAAACTTTTTAAGAAAAAATAAATTAATAAAAAACCAAAAGTTTGCATCAAAATTAAAATATTTAAACATTTATGACTCGAATGAAAAAAAAAAAGCTCTAACAATTTGTGTGTTTAAAATTAGAATATTTAAACTTTTTATTATCAAATAAAAAAAATTACTATGAAACTTTTATGAGCAAAATTAGATTCAGAAAATTTAATAGTTTTTATTAAAATATTCAAATTTCTTGATATTTAAACTTTTAAAACAAAAATAAAACAAGAAAGTTAATGTTTTTAATAATAGTTGGGGACAAAAGTTAAAAAATCTAAAGTTACGATTCTCTATTTGTATAACATATCTTCTACTTCCAATAAAGAAATAACTATTTTACGCATGTCTTATTCTTATAATATCAATATATGATTTTTGACACTTATCATCACTACAATAATTCTCAAATATTAAAATTTTAAAAATTAATGACCCACTTATTTTTAGACATAAAAGATTGTTTATTAAAGAAAACAAATCAAAATTTTCAAAATGTTGAATTCAAAAACAAAATCAATAAACTTTATGATGATAGTAAAAATTAAAATTAGCACTTATGCTTTATTTTTTCAGATTTATATAAAGGTTTTTTTTAATTTTGATTTATATTATTCTTATTTTTCGTGTTATAATTTATATAAAAATGGATAATGTTATTGCTATTCAATAAACAAAATAAGAATATATTAATTATGATAAATAAAAATATATGTGAGATATGTCATCATATCATGCACCCAGTTTTTTTCGCTTATGTTTTTACTTCTTAGAGTAAACTTCTCTTTTGCTTCCTGTGTTTTGACAAAAGTAACCATTTTTATCCAAATTTTGAAATTTTGCAATTTTCCTCCATTAGTTTCAGAAAATTAACCATTTTAGTCCATGTGGTTTGACAAAAGTAACCATTTTCATCCAAAGTTTAAATAGACTTTGGATGAAAATGGTTAATTTTCTGAAACTAATGGAGGAAAATTGCAAAATTTCAAAATTTGGATGAAAATGGTTACTTTTGTCAAACCACAGGGAGCAAAAGAGAAGTTTACTCTACTCCTTAATATGGTTTTATTTTTATAATAATATCTAACCAATGTGTTTTTTATTTTCCATAATAGTAAATAAACCTTATTCTCTAATTTCAATTTCTTCTTTATCTCAAACCCACTTTCAATTTCAATAATATATATATAGGGGTTGGATCCACTAAGAAGGGATTTTTGCCTAAGAAGAGTAAGAACTAATAGAAATTTGACACGTGTCATCATAAAACAGTAATACAGCACAAAAAACGAAATACAGTACAAAAATAAACAAAATCCAGTACAAAAAGTCAAAAATCTAGTAAAAAAAAAAAATCTAATACAAAAAACAAAAATCTAATACAAAAAACCACAAAAATCACGTATAAAAAATATAGATCAAATCTAGTACAAAAAAAAAATAGAAATCTAGTATAAAAAATAAGATTTTATACCTAAATTATGTGACACGTATCAAATTCTTATTAGTTCTCACTCTTTTTAGGCAAAAAACTCTTCTTATTTGATCTTTCCCCTATATATATATAGGCGGATCCAATACAAAGGATGTTTAACGTAGAATAATAGGAATGATTCTGGACCTTTGATCAAATAAATCAATGGTTAAAATCTAGTGGTCCCCACGTTTTGTTTAAAATTTCCGTGGATTAAAGATAAAATGACAAAAAAGGAATTGCCTACATTTGTTGATATTTTTGTGGGTAAATCAAGTTCCACCACCTTCTTGTACCTCAAATAACTTTTAAACGTTTAATTATTTTGTTGATTTTTTTGTGGGTAAATCAAGTTCCACCACCTTCTTGTAAATCAAATAACTTTTAAACGTTTAATTATTTTTTTAAAAAAAATTGCACCATAAAATCGAAAATTTTATTATCTTTAATTTGAGTATAATATTGTTATAGTTTATTTAAAAAAATTTACGTGGTTCTTGATTTTTATGCTTGGTACGTAATTGTTGGTCCGTAATTATCCATTTGGTCATAGATTATATGTATTAAATGACGGTCCGTGATTTGATATAACGCATTGGTCCGTGATTATGCCTGTTAAACAATGGTCCGTGATTATATATAACGTGGTCCGTGATTTTACACGAATCATTATACCCTTACCCAGGTTACACGTGGCGCATTCTAGTGGCTTCCTACGCTTCTTACGTTAATTTTCTTTGTACAATAACCGGCCCCTATATATATATATAAGCAAATTATATTTAATTTAATGGTTGTTTATTTCATCAAAAACGCAATCGTGTCAGTTATACCAACCAAGGAAAGTTTATAGATTTGTTTTTATAAAACATACAACAAAATCTACATCTATATATCTATATTTATCAAAATATTTTTATATAAACTAAGGTTTCTAGTGACATATAACATTTTTCATAGAGCACATAAACTTTAGATTGTCCTCTAAATCTCATATTAGATAATAAATTAAACATTAAATATACTTTTTATGTATTTTTAAAATATACAATGAAAGTTATAATACATTATAAAATATATTAATGTTAAAAAACATTTTTTAAAAGAACCAAATTATTATAAAATATAAAGTTTTCAAAAACAACTTTTTAAAAAAGAAATGACTATAGAAACAAACATACAACAAAATCTACATCTATATATCTATATTTATCAAAATATTTTTATATAAACTAAGGTTTCTAGTGACATATAACATTTTCATAGAGCACATAAACTTTAGATTGTCCTCTAAATCTCATATTAGATAATAAATTAAACATTAAATATACTTTTTATGTATTTTTAAAATATACAATGAAAGTTATAATACATTATAAAATATATTAATGTTAAAAAACATTTTTTAAAAGAACCAAATTATTATAAAATATAAAGTTTTCAAAAACAACGTTTTAAAAAAGAAATGACTATAGAAACAAACTTAAAGAAAATTATTTTAAATTATTTTTTTGTCACAGGTTTCATTATTTTTAGTGATGGTTTTAAATAACTTTTAGTCACGCTTGGATTATACTTTTTAGTCGGAGTTTTGGTCGTTTTGGTCGCAAAAGTCATTTTTCGATTAATTTTTGACAATGTTTTCGTGGTTGGTTTTGCTTATATTATGACATGGTTTGAAACAAAATTAAATTAGATTTTGGACTCTGTTTTTTAATTTACATGCTTGATTGAGCTACCAAATCTATATATACTAGAATGCATTATGTAATCATTGCCAGCAAATACTTATATTATATAGGGTTAGGTTGAATTAAATAGTTTTTTATCATAAAAGGTCTAAAAAATATTATTAACTATTAGATTATAAGATCAAATTTAAAAGGGAAACTTCAAAATTTTAGAAGGAAAAGTTTTTGTAGGGTAATTTAGTCATTACCAATTTTTCTCCACATTTTTTAAATGTTTATAACTTTTAAATAAGATATTATTTTAAAAAATATATATATATCATAAAAACATTAATTTTTATCTTTAAAATGAATATAGTGTTGCTATAAAAAATGAATTTTTCAGTTCATTATGTCTAATTATCGTTATTATGTTTTCTTAAACGTTAGTGTATGAGTATTTTTTTTATGTTTTTCTTTCAGGTAATAGTGTCTTTTTAAAAATTATTTGTTATTCATACTCGTCATTGTGTCATCTTTGTTTGATATTATGTGTTCTGCAACATCATTGTGTTTTAAATTGTTCAGGAAAAAACAACATTGAGCAAAAAACACATAAGACACAATATACTGTACAAAATATACAATGATCTGCACAAAATTGTTCACACTTGTCATGTGTCTTTTTTGCACCAATCACCAATAATTGTGTTTGTAATTAAAAAGATGAGCTGTAAACAAACCGAACGAACACGAATGAGCCCTTGTTCGTGTTCGTTCGTTTAACTTTTAACTTGTTATTTACGAACGATTCACGAACGTTAACCGAACGAAATTTCTTGTTCGTGTTCGTTCATTAAGAAATTTAGCTTGTTCGCGAATGGTTCACTAACGCTAACGAACACATATTATTTAAACAATAAAAATTTACATTATTAATATCAAGCATCGGAGATAATCATCTATAAATATTTAAATTAAAATATTATAGTATTAAAATAAAAATCACTTAAATATTATGGTATTAAACTAATATTTAAAAATTTAAAATATACAACACATTTAATGAATACATATAATAAATGAGCTTAACCGAACATAAACAAGCATAAACGAACATGTTACCGAACGTTCACGAACACAAATGAACGTACACGACATCTGTTCATGTTTGTTCATTTAACTAAACGAACGTAATTTCTTGTTCGAGTTTGTTCATTTATTAAACGAACGAATATAAACGAACTTTCCGCCGAACGGTTCACGAACGATTCGCTGAACGTTTGGTTCGTTTACAGACCTATGCATATGTGAGGTTATTCACTTGATACATCATAAAAGTACCTTAATCAAGAAAAAAAATAAATATGATAAAGTTAATAAATTTACTTATATCTATATTTTAGTATCATCTAAAGAGAATAGGACAACTTAGACGAAAACCTTTTAATTAATTTTTGCTTATTCTTAAAGAGGTAACTATTAAACGCTTATTACATGTATACATTTTAATGAGTTGGCAGTTTAAAAAAAATCTGGTAACATTTCCTCTTAACAAGTATTCTTAAAAATTGCAAACTAATGAGAGTTGAGGAAATATCAACCAATTTTTTTCCTAAATATCTTATCACTAAAATCTATATATATCAAAAATGAGATAAAATATTCAAAATGAAATCATAAACAGGTAAATTCAGAATTTTTCATTAGATAAAATTTAGACTGATATATTTTAAATGATCTTAAATGCATAGTCGTATAGCTATATGTAAATATTTATCACATCTATACATATTTAAAATAAAAATTGATAATAAATTATTTTTAACAAAAAGTAATTAATAAAAAATTTAAAATTAGATTGTTACCATATATAAAACCCAAAAAATATTAGATTAAAAAATTACAAGCTAAGATTAAATTTAGTGAAAAATTAAATAAAAGTTTAATATTTTATCAGAAAAACAAATAATGATAATATAATTTAAGATGGGTGGTGTTATTCACACACCCCACCTGCCACATCTTACACCTCAAAACGCCCAGTATTGGTCAATACGACCCCAATACGCCCCGTAGTGACCACTACAGGGAGTATTGAGAGGTAATCATTAGGTGTCAGTACCAATGATTCGGGTGTCAGTGTCAATGATTGGACCCTTAAACGCCCCGTAGTGACCACTACGAGGCGGCTATACGCCCCGTAGTGACCACTACGAGGCATATATTTGACAGGGGGTGTTAAAATATAATTTTGGGGTGTGTAGATAACCCCTCCCTTTAAGATTCATAGTTGTTCACTTGTTCTCTTACATGTGGGCCTACAAGCTCAAGTATATTACAAGATTTTTATCAAGAATTTCCCCTCATCACTATCAATTGCTGTAATTCATGATTATTTTTAAGAATAATTCTTGTATTTCTTACATGTTGATAAAGGCATTCTGAAGTTAGCATATAATGTTGTAATATGAAGTGTTAAAGTTACTTACATAGTCTGTTACGGTTACCCATCCCTTGTTTGGCTTGTAATGCGAATCTTTGAAGCCTTCAATGTAACGAGGCATCAATCATCTTTGTTTCTACAAACAATATATATATTTTACGTTTTGTTACGTAGGTTTTACGTGGGTTTATAAAATATTTTTTTAAAAATATTTGGTCGGCGCTTTTTTGATTTTTTTATAAAAATGTGTCCAATAGTGTTGCAAACATGTAAAAAAAATTTCAAAAAAAAAAACGTTCTTTTTACGTGATTTTTGGATGGTTTTCGCGGTTTTCTCATTGAGATGTGGTTTTCATTTTATCTTTTCCCTATATATATATATATATATCTATATATATTAATGAGATTTCAATAACAATGAACACAACTTTGGACTAGGTAAAAGTTTTCTTACCTCCTTCCATCGCTTTTGTTTATAAGACCCGCTCCAATGATAGTTCGGATAACGATGTTTCGATCGATTTATTTTATTTTATTTTGATCGCTTCTTAGATGCAGCAGTTGTAAACAACTTTGGACTAGGTAAAAGTTTTCTTACCTCCTTCCATCGCTTTTGTTTATAAGACCCGCTCCCATGATAGTTGTTTCGATCGATTTATTTTATTTTGATCGCTTCTTAGATCCAGCAGTTGTAAACAACTCGTCAATGGCCCGGTGATAATAACTCACATCATAATCAGGTGGGGGGCAATTAGTGGCTGCTTCAACATTATCATAGCCACCATGTTTAATAAAATGCCTTCTCAATTTTAATTTTTTATGCATAAAATAAAATGATAAAAAAAAAATACAATTTTATCCATAGCAATGACGTATCCTTAATTGCTATAGGCTTTAAAAAAGAAGCCAAACTTTCAAACCATAATAGCATATGTGTTTTTTTGTAAAGAGTTATATTTACGATATATTCTTACTATATCCTTACTTAAAACAACTTTTATAATTGTTATAGAAGTTGTTACAATAACATGAATTTCTTGAAGTGGAGATTGAATTGAAAGAAATTACAAAATTCTTTAAAATAAAATAAGAATGGTTTCGGAGTGGATCGGTGTCAAGAAACACAATAACAACGTATATGATTAATTAAACGTGAAAATATTAGTAGCAAATAATAAATGTATATAAAAATATATTTTTACTAAATTAAAAAAAGTTTACGAACATGAATTATTGAATAAAATAACTGTGAAGTTTACTGATTTTTTTTTCCAGGAAGACTCAAATAAAAAATCGAGTTTTATTGGTTTTTTAAGAACATAGAAAAATACAATAAAATAATAACACAATTTCTTTTATTTAAACAATTATAAAAGGTTGTGTTATTGATACACGTTGTATCAAAACACTATTTTTTTGTATCTATTAATATTAAAAAATATGTATAAATAAAAATTATATGTGTATGATATAATTGATTTAACTGATGCATAGACGATTTGATGACTATACATATTAGTACCCATATAAAATATTAGTTTTAATTTGAATTTTAAAAGGGAGCTATTAGAAAGACACCAGGCCCGTTCCTTGAACACCGTCTATACGGGCCGTATAGCCCTATACGGGTCGTATAAGAATCTGACACCCGACATTCTCTGACACATCACATGAGACGCCAACCATACGACCCGTATAGGCATATACGGCCCGTATGGAAATTAAATTTTGAAACGCATGCCAATCATTCGGGTTCTCGGTTTGCGTATAAATTATTTGACATGACGTTTGGATAAATACTCAATTTGCATGCGAATACCTACTATATAATGAATGTTGAAGTTTAAGTTTTCTTCATTCAATCTATTACTCGTTAAATATTACTTGTTTGTATTTCTTCGAAATCGTACTAAATGTTTAAAAATGTCGATGGGAAACAACAAATTCGAAGATGAATACACATGTGTCTATGAAACTGATCAGGTAAAAAGATTATTTATTTTACAGTCGTTAGTTTATAAAATCTTAAACATTTGTTGTTTTCAGGTATTTGTCGGTCCTGATGAACTAGTTGAATGGGCCATTGGCAGAGGGCTTGAAAACGGTTATGTGTTAGTTCGACGTCGAAGCAAAACTAATGCATCCGAAGCCGTTATTAAGGTGTGGCTCAAATGTCATCGTGGTGGCGTGTACAAAGGAGAACCAAAACTTAGACATACTTGTTCAAAGAAGACCGGATGTGAATTTGAGTTAATTGTCAAACAAAACAAGTAGACAATATAATTAAATAATTACGTTAAAATACTTAATATTTTACAACAAAACGATTAAAAATGGTTACGCTTTTTTTTGAACAATTAGACGATATTATAAATTAATTAAGCACGTACGTGTCGCGTTTACGAATACCGGATTTCAAAACAAAGTACGATTAGACGATATTATAAATAGATATTATTTTATAACTTAAAGATAAAACAATTAGACGATATGATATAAGT
Organism: Mikania micrantha; assembly: GCA_009363875.1. Lineage (NCBI taxonomy): Eukaryota > Viridiplantae > Streptophyta > Magnoliopsida > Asterales > Asteraceae > Mikania > Mikania micrantha. Next base: position 2,434 of record SZYD01000069.1, on the reverse strand, counting down.
AAATTAACGTTAAACACGTACGTATACCGGATTTCAAAACAAAGTACAATTTTATAGTATAATTACGTTACGGCCCGTTATTATTTTACAACTTACCGATTAAACATGATTACGTTAAAAGCTATCTTTTAACCATTTAAAACACTTAGACGATTACGATGTCACAAATAAGTTAAACAGGTACGTATATCGGGTGTAAAAACAAAAGTTGTAAATTTTCAACTCTCCATACTACTCGTATAGGCCAATACTACTCGTATGTGGTTTTCAGCCGTCAGACATTTGACTGACATATTCTGACTCATTCTGACTTCTATACGGCCCGCATAGAACTATACGGCCTGTATAGAACCAAGTGGTGTTAACTGAACTACAGGTGGTGTCCAAATAACCGGACCCTTTTAAAATTAGTAGTCAATTTGAAAACTATATAACCGTGGCAAAAGAGTACAAGAATACAACCAAGTCAAAAAGTATTTTAATATTAACAACATTATTATTACTCTTTATAGTAATTATATAAAAATAAAAGTAATTATTACGTATGAATAGGAAAATTAATTAAATAACAATTATTATTAAATAAGGAAGTTTCGTTTGTGTGCATACCTTGGTGGCTAAACCTCAAGGAGTTGAAAATGCATGGTCAGCGTTTTGAATCCTATACGTATCAGCCTTTATCTTACGATATTCATACACCATCCTCATTATCTATACATCATATTAATATCAAATCAATCATATTATACTCACACAACTTTTACTTATACACATTTTTAAATATCATTTAATGTTAAAAAATTCAAAAAATATTGTTATTGATACACGGTGTACCAATATCCCAACCCATTTTTTCCTTCGCTATTTTCACTAGATAATAATAATATTTAAATAATACTATTTAAATAATAATAATAATCAAATAATAGTTTGTGGTTAAATAAAAATGATGGTTAAATAATATAAACAATTTTTTATGTTTTATTTGTCAGTCCAAACCCCTAAATTCGTTTATTTACGCTAAATTTTAATTCAGCGTATACAAATGTGTTTTTTTATTACATTTGTTCATGTTTGCATTCATATTCTTTGGGAGCATTAAATGCATTTGCGACAGTTCGTTTTATTATTTTAGGCCGGATAGGTAGACAGAATATACTCATATTAACAAAGCGTATGGCTAAAGTTTTTTTTTGTTTGGGTGTCATTGTGTGCGGCACATTTTAGGTAATTTTTATTTTTTTATTATTGTTAGGTACTTACAAATAAACAATAATATTATTTAGATAAATAATAATTATTTTTTTTTCCGTAGTTATATTTGTTGGTCCCGTGTTTGTGTGTTTGTTGATGCTATATTTTACGACTAATTAAACACAACTATTTTATTGTAATGTGGCTTTAAATTTGTATTTTGATACACAAGATCTTGTAATCGTTCAGATACAATTGTAACAAAATTCCCGACACAACGCGCGAGAAACATACTAGTTTAAGAATATAACCGTTGATGATTAATTGTGTCAAATAAACAATATTAACCCAGCTAATTCTTTCTTCTCTCTTGGTCATATCACTTGATATATCAAGAAAAAAAAACTTGGGTGCAGCTAAAATCACCCTTTCATTTTTACATCTTAGATTTCACAATATCGTATCGTCACTACTGTTATGAAGTCATCACGCTTTCGTCATTAACAAATGTTTATTAGATAAGTGCTTAGTTAATTAGATTTCTAACATTTTCAAACTGGTACCCACAATAACCATTTTCCAATCAAAGTTCACCCGCTTTTGACAACGTTTTCGAAACCCAACCGGAACCCGACGTTGAGGTGGTTCCGAAAACACAACCCAACCACCAACCGGCTACATCGCGACGCAGGCACAGACGAAAGGAAGTGCCCCCTAAAAAATATCAAAACCGACTATTACTCGATGGTCGGGAGTTGAGGAGGTGACACTAGCTCGTGCCTACATTGATGTTTCTGAAGATCCGTTGGTGGTAACAACCAAACGAGCAGGGAATTTTGAAAACGCGTTAGAGCCCAGATTTTTCAGCAACGGGTCGTGACTCCTACCGGACGAACGACATGATTTCCGGCAAATGGCGCGACTTATAACGTAAAGTCGCGAAATTTAACGGAGTATGGATTCAACACCACAACAACTAGAAAAGTGGTGAGCTAGAGAAAACGTACAATTTTCTCATATCGCGGCGTGGCAGGTTATGAGAAATTAACAAAATGGCATCATGTCCCGAAGTTACAAACTTCAAAACGAACGAAGACGTCATCGTCCGGAAAGTATACGACCACTCAATCCAACTCCACCGGTCGATGTTTCGTTAACTTAAACGAGTCGGATGACGAAGTCAAGATGGACATGCCCCCACCCTCTCGTCAATGTCCGCCCGGCCGAAACAATAAGAGAA
>SZYD01000068.1:0-64974 GCA_009363875.1 Mikania micrantha | reverse complement strand
TGTCTGATGCGTGGAGCTGTATCTATTGCCCTTGCTTACAAGAAGGTAAACTAGATAAAAAACAAACCAGTAGAAATATGGTGGGCTGGGAAAAATGGGCCAACCTGTTCAACTCATCACATATCATTTCAGGATTCGATCTTATATAACCCTCACTACATGCTGATTTTTTAACCCATGTACTTGTGAATGGGTTGATCTGAATTATATTTTTATTTCTAACAGGTAGAGTAAAAATAGCTTAAAACTAGCTGGGTCCAATGAGTAGAATGAGTCTAAAGTCACCCAAAGAGTATGGAACCTTTTAGATCATTTTAATAATAAAGTTTTGATTATAATAATTTATACTCCAACCAACACAATGTAATGGTTCACAAACAATAAATTTTACATGTGGTAATGCTAAGATACCAATTGACTTTTATAAAAATTAAAAACAATAGCATACCCAATAAAATGCCACTTATACACTACTATTTGTAGGTTTTGAGGTGCATGGGATAAGTACAAATATTTCCTCTATCCAAAAACATTTAATTTTAAATGTATGTGCAATTGAATTTTAAAACTTGCAAAATTTGTTAATCAGGGTAGTTAAGATTAAAATGGCAACAAATATGAAAGTTTTGGACAGAAACTACTTGTGGTCCTTAAATTGCATGTAATTTAAATTGGTTTACTTTTCTTAGTACAATTTCTTGATTTATCTGCAGTTTACTGGATCTGGACAAACAATTCAGCCTGCAAATGCACTTTTGATCACCAGCACCATTACTGTTGTTCTTTTCAGTACTATTGTAAGCATTTCAACCACTTCATTACTTATATTGTTTTTTTCAAATTTAAAGTTAGAGGTCCAAAAATTTTGGGTTTTTATCTTAAATACAACATGCTATTACGTCATGTATTACAATGATGAATATAGAAATATTAAATACTTAGTAAAAACATTTTAAAACAATAAACAAAATTTTGAGATTATGTATTTTTAAAATTACTTATAAGTAAATAATTCAAGTTATTAAACAATAATTATATTTTTAAACTTTTGTTTTTCTAAAAATTGTTTTTTTAATATTTTAGTTAAAAAACATTTTTAATGTCATATTTAACAAAGATCTCATTTAAAATTTTGGGTTTTTGATAATTTAAAAAAAAAATTGTTTTAAAAAAGTTTGTTGTTTTAGAAAATTTTCATATTTTATGAGATTTCAAATTTTAATATAGTTTTTTTAAGTGTTTCTTTAATATTTTTTTTAAATATTATAAACTGAAAAAAGGATATAAATATTGAATATTTAATTTTATGAGAGATTCATTTAATGGGAGAGAAAACAGAAAAATTAGCAAGAAGATATTTTATAAAACTTGCACTTGTCCAATTTTGTTTTATTTATTAGTTTAGAGATACTATTTTTTTTCTATTAAATGCATCTATCTAATATTAAACGTTAGTTTTATTATTAATGTTTTTAGATATTGAGAAACAAATCTGTGACTAAAAAATTAAAGTTTTATGAGACATTTGTCATATTTATAAGTCTTTTCGTTCCAATTTTCCATTCCTCTTATGTTAAATGTCTCTCTTATTAATTCATAATCTTAACTACTAATTTGTGTTAAAATTATAATATTAAATGCTAATGATACTAATAAAAAAGAGTAAACTTCTCTTTTGCTCCCTGTGGTTTGACAAAAGTAACCATTTTCATCCAAATTTTGAAATTTTGCAATTTTCCTCCTATTAGTTTCAGAAAATTAACCATTTTCATCCAAAGTCTATTTAAACTTTGGATGAAAATGGTTACTTTTGTCAAACCACAGGGACTAAAATGGTTAATTTTCTGAAACTAATGGAGGAAAATTGCAAAATTTCAAAATTTGGATGAAAATGGTTACTTTTTGTCAAACCACATGGAGCAAAAGAGAAGTTTACTCAATAAAAATTATAAAATATGAAATTTTTTTGAACAATGAACCTTTAAAAAATACAACATATCCTAAAAAAATCTTTTTAAAAATATAAGTTCTATAAAAAACAATTTTTTGAAAAAAAGAATTAAAAAAATGAAAGTGTCTAAAAATCAGAGTTCTTAAATAACTATGTTTTTATAAAAAAATGACGTTTTTAAAAAATTACCTTTTTAAACAAAAATATTTTAAAATACTTTCTTTTTTGTAATTTCAATAATACTATTTTGTCTCAAAATATTGTTTTATAATTCTTAAATCTTTAGTATTAATTATTTAATATTTTTATATAACATATATAAATATATAATACACGGTATACATGACTAATAGGTAATTTAAAAAATAAAGCAAAAAAAAAGGGTCAAAAGTCGTTTGAGGTGTATTTCTTGCTTTTTACGTATGTAATTAATGAATTATGTTTGTTCCAAAAAATAGTTTTTTGTTGTATAATATGTTTATTTAATCAAATTATTAGTGAAAGGTTTTCAAATGCGTAAACAAAAAGTGGGCGAGTTCAAACATGCCATCTCAATTATTTTTGGGTTCAAGGTGAATATGAAATTCAGGGTTTTTTCAAACTTAGAGTTGGCTATAAATTAGGGATGTTGAATGATTCGATTTTTGGTTTGTTCGGTTTAACTGGTTTTGAATTATTTTAGGCATATCCATTAATTGAACAGATTTGTATTGGGAATATGATTAAATGAACCAAATAAATCAAATCCAAAACATTATATAATACAGAACAAACCTAACCAATTGAGTTCTACATAAATAGTTTTCATTTATCTTGTTAGCAAAATCAACGGAATTCAAGACTATATATATATATTTGTTAACCGAACTGAAAACTAAATTTACAATACTAACATAGTTAGGAACCAAACTAAAAACCGAATTCACAATTTGGTTTAGTTTTTTCCTGTTATGAATACACTTTAGTTTTTTTTCCCTTCATTCCCCTATCAGTATAGTAATGGATCAAGTCATAAGATAATAGATTAAGATACTGATAAAGTAATCAATTAAACATGTAATATGATAATCAATTAATTAATCAAATCTCAAATGCACAAACATTTGTATATAATCATAATATACGTTCATTATCTAATATGTTATTTATTTATATTAAAAAGCTAAAAAGATTTTTAATTAAATTATCTGGCAGGTTACTCCAAAAAATAGAAAAAAACAAAAAACAAATCAAGAGTAATGAATCGTATGCTGTGAGCTCTAAAATCATATATAAATATTAAACAAATTGGGGAGGTCACGGGTTCAAGTCCTAGCATGGACAAAATAGGGGTTTCATGCTGGGTTATGAGGTTCTCTCAACTATGGTGGGTTTCCTCTTGGGTGTGGATATGATCGGGTGGGTTTATGATCCGTCATTGATCCAAATTGCCGTTCAAAAAAAAATACTAAACAAATTAATGTAGTGTGCCATCATATATAAATACAATTACTATTGTGGCTTACCGGATCCTAACTTTTATTACTATCCAGCTGGCCCTGTTTTCCCTGATACAAAAAACTTTGCAACTGTAGGTATTCGGATTGCTGACTAAACCATTAATAAAGAGGTTGTTACCTCAATCAAGTCAAACAGAGCCATCTAGCCCAACATCATCATCGGCACCACTTCTAGTAAACGGATATGATGATGGTGATGATCCTGAAACGGAAAATCATGGAACCCTAACAGCCAAAGCGAGTCTAAAGATGCTATTCAACAGTCCTACAACCACAGTTCATTACTATTGGAGAAGATTCGATGATGCGGTTATGCGTCCGGTTTTTGGCGGTAGGGGGTTTGTGTCATATGCCACTGGGACCCGCGACATGAATGTGATTCATTAACTTTTAGGTTTGGACTTGTGTACATAGTAGGAATGCCTTAACGCTAGTGTAACTTAAACTTTCGTTTCAATGAGTTATCACATCTGAATAAGATAATGTCAGTTGCGGGTTACAAGGGAGGGGTGATGCATTTTATGAATGATACGAGGGAGGTTAATGGGCTTATAATGCCCACAGTAAATACTTGTGATGAGATTTGGCTCGGTGATATTAAAGTATGTACATGTGGATCTGAACAGCTAATGATTCTTGAATCGCTACGTGGTCAAAAGCCCAATGTGTGAATCAAACCCAGGTAGAGATGGGCAACCCCTTTTTTTTTTTAAACCGGTTCCGGTCAACAAAGTCAACAACCGGTTCCGGTTTTTGGCCGGCTCCGATTCGGGTTTAGCCGGGTAAAGGTGGAACCGGTTCCGTTTTTTCGGTTTCGGTTCCGATTTCTCTGAAAACCCGGAACCACCCGTACCCACCGGTTCCCGGTTCCGAAACCGGTTTTTTTTTGCCCACCTCTAAAAACCAGGGTGTTCATTTTTTCGAATTGTATTCAAAAAACTTGAAATTTGTTTTAAATTTAATTTTAAAATCACCAATTTGAAATTAGGTTTGAATTTTTACATTCGAATTCGAAGCCTCATATTGAATATCGAATCGAATATCGAATTTGTGTTTTTAAATTCGATTTGATTCAAAATTCGAATTATAAATATTTATATATGTATATATTTTTATTAGACTAAATTGCACTTTTGTTCCTTTATGTTTACACAAAATTTCAAAGATAATTCTTTATGTTTCAAAATGTCAAAATCAGTCATTTAAGTTTATAAACGTTGCAAACTCGGTCCTTTCTCCGTTAACGCCATTAAATACTCACAGAATAAAGGATCATATCTGAAAATCTATGTAAACATAAAGGACCAAAAGTGAAATTTATTTAATTACTTATATGATTTTTTTTTTTTACATTTATGCTCCTATTCTGTTAATACTTAACGGCGTTAACGGAGAAAGGACCGAGTTTGCAACATTTGAAAACTTAAAGGACTGATTTTAACATTTTGAAACATAAAGGACTATCTCTGAAATTTTGTATAAACATAAAGGAACAAAAGTGCAATTTATTTTTTAGTATATATATAACTGGTTTAATATATATAAAATTGAACTTTATAATAGAGATATTTATTTATGGTTTTAATTATTTTTATGTTTTGATATTTAAAGTTAGCATTGATTTTATAAATAAACCTCTAGACAATTATTAAGTAAATTGAAATCAAGAATTGGTTTATTCAAATTTATTACAAATTTGAATCGAATACGCATCATACTAAAAAATTCAAAATTATTCGATTTGAAATACTCGAGTTGTTCGAAATTCGATTCGATGAACACCCTAGGAGTCATTCTCCGTAAAGTGTTCATGTGGGGATATTGTTAGTGGACAATTTTGTCGGTGAAGATCTACACAAACGTTTGTTTCATTTAAACAACAATTTACCCATCTAATTCATGTAATAAACATTTGTTTCATTTAAAAAGGCTTTGGAACATAATTAATCCAGGCATACGGTAGCCCACTGTTGGTATTGTTACTAGTGATGCGTAGAAAAATAAGCTAGAAGAATTGCGTGAGAAGGATCTCAAAGTTAAACATTACCTATATCAAGCTAGTGATCAGTTGTTTTTTTTGAACGGCTAACATTTCTCTCCACCTAAATTACACCAATATTACACATTTGCATGGGATTGAACTCATGACCTCTCATTTTAAGAGGCAAGCCTCTACCAAGTGGGCTAGTCCCACATTGGCAGCTAGTGATCAGTTAATGTTTTAACTTATGCTTGATAGAAGTTTTGCTAAGGCGATTTGGAGAAGCATGAAACAGATATTTGAAGGAGAAATGAGAGTCAAGAAGTCCATGTTCCAAAAAATTACGCAGGGATTTTGAGATTCTTGAAATGATGCCGAATGAAACGAACTCCGAGTATTTTGTTACAGTGCTCACAATATTTGCATGTGTTGCAAACATTGGGAGTTCGTTGCGTACTTTTATATGGTTATCCAACATTCTGTGTTAATTTTTTTTTAAAAAAAATTGCTTCTATTTTGTAATCAATAATGGTTTACATGTGTTATAGAGCAGGGTACAACCCCCTGCTGAGTTTTTTCTAATCTATCATTCGTTTTTGTTTAAATAAAATCGCTCTCATTTGGTAACCAAAATTGTCATGCCAGTGGTTAGATTCCGTCGTATAGGTGGCACCGTGGGAGGTTCAAACCTCCCCTAACGCTTTTCTAGTTTGCTTTATTTGCTTTTTTTTCCTTTTTTCTTTTTTTATTTGTGTGTTTTTTGTTTGTGGCTTGGTTTCAATTTATTTTACATAAGTTGTGAGTGTCCTTTAAATTTTTTAAAATCACTCCATCTCTAACATGATGCGACGTTGTTAAACACCTATACACTCATGCCAACCATAGTTTCCATCATCTAATTTATTAATGTATAACAACGATACAACAACCTTACCCAGTATATTTCCACTTTTCAGTAGGTTCTGGAGGGAATGATACATACAAACCTTACCCCTATCCCAATTGGGATAGAGAGGCTGCTCCGAAAGAGTCTTCGGCTCAAAGTTATCGGCTCAAAGTTATCGTTTAAAGTTGATCATCCCAATTATTTTAACTTTATTTTCGGAAATAACTAAAATAACGTTAAAATTAGTGCACTTTTACTTTTACCCCTTCAGGACCCACACATATATACATTATATGCGTGCAGGCGTGTAGCACAAATGGAGCCATATAACAACGCTACAAATTAACGTTAAATCCATACATGTGTATTGTATGGTTTATATATTTGAATACTGATTTAACTCTTTTGTGTTTTTTGAAACAGTTTTTAACTCATTCCTTATTTTCTATTTATCACTAGAAATATATGACACTAAATCTAACCCATTATTACTATATATAATTAAAAAGCATGAAATTGAATAATAAAAATATATATATTAAATAGAGTGTGGGTCCCATTATATTATAATATATATATATACACATATGTATGTATGTATGTATGTATTTATGTATGTATGTATATGTGTGTGGTGTGTGTATATAAATATTAATATTAATGTGTAGTGCATAGGTGTCTAATCTAAGTAGTGACGTTCTAAAAGTTTAGACTTGGACCAGAAGAAGTTTTTTAAATTTTGAAAATTAGTAAACACATATGAGAATATTAAATTTGAGATATTTGCTTGTAGATTTGAGTTTTATTAAATATGAGAAATTTGCTTATAGATTTGGGTTTTTGTTGGTTCAGAGTTTAGGTTTAGACTTTAAGGATTAGGGTTTAGTTTGTGATGAGAGATTTATTTTTGCTATGTAACTTATGCTTTTGCAGATGATATATAATACATGTTCTCGAGAGTGTACTATGATAACCCGCCGCAGCGCGCGGGTGAAATAAATCTAGTTATATATATTAAAATGTATGAAAAAGGAATAGTAAATATATGTATATTATATTGAATAGTAAATTTAAATATAATATTGAATAGTGTGTGTGTATATATATATATAATGCATAGGTATCTGATTCATGTAGTAATATTTTGAAAATTTAAACTTAGATCATCAAAAGTTTTTTTTTTTGAACAATAATATACAGTAATGATGGTATTAAATTTGAGATATTTGTCTAAAGGTTTAAATTTATTAAATTTGAGAGATTTAGGTTTCTTTTGGTTTAGGGTTTAGGTTTTTTTTTATAACTATGGGAACCCACTTGCATGGTAAACCTCCGACTAACCGAGAGAAACATGTAAAGCGCGGCCGTATGTAACCGGATCGGTGACCTACTAAGAAAATTGCTCTAAGTGAGAATTGAACTTGAGATCTTTAGGTTGTTTCTCCTTCACTTTAACCATTACACCACTTCCTTGGAGATATGATTTAGTTCGTAATAAAAGTTTTGATTTTGTTATGTAACTTATGCTTTTGCAAATTATATATAATATCCATTTTCGAAAGTGTAATGTGATAACCCGCCGCAACGCGTGGAGGGAGTAAACATAGTTAACATTTATTTATGTAAGTATTAAATACATTAAATAAAAAAAATATGCTAATTTTACAAACAATTCATTTCCTTTCACGGTATTAGACGCTCCAAACAACCGTTTAAGCTTTATGACAGTTCTACCCTCAGTGGCCCACATCACTCCTTTTACCATAAATCGTCACACCATGGCCAAATCCGTAAATTCATTCCATTTCAAACCCCTATTATGTCTTGGGCTCTTGGCGCTTGCCCAACGCCGGGTCCACTCCAACTGCCTAAATGTGGACCCATAAGATTACGTGTCAAAATCTGGTTGCATGGTTGATTGTACAAGGACGAAAATACCCTTCATCGCTTCGTATATAAATACCCCCAAACAACAATTTACAACCATCTTCTTCGTCCTTTGTGTGTGAGAACTGATATCGAATCTTTCCGCCATTAAAGCTCTGTTTGTGTTCTTCGTTCTGGTATTGCCTCTTTAACTACTTCGATTAATCTCATTCTTTGATAGAGTTGTAAGAAAATAGTAGTTAGGTCTTTAATTGCGTTTGTTTATGATTGATTGATTGATTTTTCTTAAAAAAATTAACGCTCAATGTTTCTCATCTGGAATCAAATTTGCTTGATGATCTATTTAAATGAAGGATTTATAACTTAATTTGCTTATGAACGAATGATTTCTCTGAACAGTCGACACAAAATGTTTCTAAACTGGAATTAAAGCTATTCAATGATTCTCAAATTCTTAATACGTATAACACACAAACACAAATTCGTAATTGAAATAACTCTTCAATTATTCTGAAAATACCTCAAATTAGAAAACATTTATAGGTAGAATTTACTTGAAGACCAGGTATCTTATCAACCTATAACAATAACTCTTATCTTTTAATCTAGACCATCCTTATCTAAATTAACAGAAGAGATTATTTAAAAATTAAATAATAAACTTTAAGATAAAGCTTAAACGAGATCACCAACTTGTGATACGGTATCACCAACTTGTGATTCCCACATATAACTCGGAATTATCCAACAGATTCAGGTATAAATATCAAGAGCTTCGATTGTATCTGTTTTTGATTGATTGATTCTCTCAAACAATCAACACGCAATGTTTCTTAACTGGAATTAAATTTTACTCGATGATTTAAGTAAACGAAGTAGTTAGGGCTTTGATTGCAAAGGCGCGTATGATTTATTTTATATGAATCGAACGTATATTTTCGACTTCTCCCGATACCGGAGTTTTTTCTGGAGATTTGAAGAAGAAGAAAAAAGAAACTACGTGTTCTCTAAACTGCTTACATTTATCTTGATAACCTAAAATCACAGGAATAGTGAAACTCGAGGTTGTGAATTGCTTGTAGTTTATGTATGATTAATATTCTATCCAAAGGGGCCGGTTATTCACACACCTCACTTTTTTATTTTAACACTCTCATCGACCCTAGGTTTATACGTGGTGTATAGTCTCGCGTATAGGTCTATACTCCTCATTTATGAGTCCAATCATTGGCACTCACACCCAACGATTGGTTACGTATAGAGCATTGTATAGTACCTATACGACACGTATAGGTCTATACGCATCGTATAAGAGTTCAAACATTGGCACAAATTCTGACACACAATGATTGTCTCCTATAAATATCATATAGACCTATACGAGGCGTACAGAGGGCGTGGGGTGGGTGTGTGAATAAAGTTTAAAAAGTTGTGCACACATATAATGTATATATGTGTTGGCCCTCAAGGGGCCAAAGTAAAATTGTACTAATTTTAACGTTATTTTACTTGTTTTGTGAAAATAACGTTAAAAAAGTTGTGATGATCAACTTCAAATGATAACTTTGAGCCGGGGACTACTTCGGAGCATCCTTTCTATCCCAACTGGGATAGGGGTAAGGTTTGTGTCCATCATTCCTCTCAGACCTTACTAAAAAGTGGGAATATACTGAGTATGTTTGTTTGTTTGTTTTTCTAATAGTTATCCCGATGGCATTATGTTTGAATTTGTAGTTTTGATTGTACCTATTTTATGATCAATATTTTGTTCAAAACTTGTGATGTGATGATTCCCGCCACCTGAGTATTTTGAATGCTAGTCATTTATGATTTCTCACTAATAATCAGTATACGTTCTTCTGAACTAAGGGAAAATATATTCTCTAATGAGCTGATGTTAATCACATTTATCTTAATTGTTCACTCCACAATTGTATTTAATTTTATCTTACGAATATGTTTCTGTAACGCGCTTTCATTAATGAAATTTTATCTTATATACTGGTTTTGCAAACTGGGATTCTAGTGAAGGTGAACAGAAACATAGAATATGGTGGTGTCAAACAAGTTGTCTGCTAACTGGTGGTGGTTTGACAGTCAAAACAAAAGTATGACAAGGCACTCTCCATGGCTTCTGTCCACTCTTGCAGGTACACAATTCTACTGTTTTGGAGCCTTTTTCCTCTTAAAATCCGGTTTTGGTTGATTAACGGTTAAACTTTTGAATCTTTTGACCATTGTATTATCAATTTGTACTTCATTGGTTGAAATCTTTTTCACTTGTCTGTTTCTTGACCAGAAAAGTCAACGCTGTAAAAAAAAACATAATACAATTTTTTTTCCTTTTAAATATTTTATTGAACTGAACAAAAACCAAGCTGAAGACAACCTTCTTCAACTAAAACCAATGATTTTAGAACTAACAGACATGTAACTGGATTGGGAACCTCTTATAAAGAGGCCAAGTTGAGATTCATCAACTGAGTTCATTTAAAACGGTTGATTATGTTGCTGACCGGTTGATTTGACGAACCGAAGCAATTGAATTGGATAATATTTTCCCATTTCTATTTTTTCTAAATTAGTTATAAACTTGTGGTGTTTAACTGGCAAAACCAATTACGGGTCCGGCTATGAAAAATTGAAGACATTGCTTAATACACACACTGAAATACTCCCTTTCTCCAAGAAAATATTGTCCCATTCCTATTTTGATTTATCTCAAAATAATTGCAGTTTGAAAATCAATTAGTCTCTTAAATATAGTTAAGATATCCATGAGAATTTTTGTTGCAACAAATGACATGAGGAATGATGATTCACAGAGCTAGATGAAAAGACAGAATCCATGTTGAAGTTGATTGAACAAGAAGCAGATTCTTTTGCAAAACGTGCAGAAATGTATTACATGAAACGACCCGAGCTTATTACCATAGTTGAGGATTTATATCGATCCCATCGTGCACTAGCCCTACACTACGATCAAGCCACCAGGTTTGAGCTTGACTCCAGCACTCGCCTTTTGACCCAACACCAAACCTCCCATTCGATCACTGATGTGGACAAATCCTATGACAGCTTTTCCGATTCAATTCATGATCAGGATTTTAATGAATCAGAGACCGATGATCATCAAATTTGGTATGAAGAATCTTCAAGTGAAACAAACCGCGATGAACTGGTGAATTTGAGGGAAGAAATTGATAGATTGAAAGAAGAAAACAAGATTCAGAAGAAGATGTTGGTTGAAAAAGATGAAGAGAAAAGAGAAGCAATAAGACAGCTGAGTTTATGTGTGGATTCAATCAAGCAAGAGAATTTAAATTTTAAGAAAAGATATGTAAAAGATCATTCCAAAATGCAGATGAAAAGCAGTAGCATTTTCTCAAGGGTATTTTGGGAAATGATGTTTTATGAGTGAAGCAATATTACTTTTGTAGATAGAAAGTAATTCATATACAACAGTATACAATTTTTGATTTTAGAAAACTTGAAAAGCTATCTTTTTGGAAGTCGGTGGCAAATTGGGCTAGTAGAGTGGGTTGATTAATGGGTCGGCCAAAACTGACAATTTACAATTATAAGTTGGGTTGGTTGACCCGTCCGTACTCTCTGGTATCTAACTTAACTTATTCAAACTTTTTTTTTTTCTTTTTAACTAAAGGTGTGTAACTTATAAATTAATCAAAATATGTAATTAGCAGGTGTCAGATAATGGTCAAGTCGGCATGTTACGTTTAAAGGTGGAAAAAAAGAAAAAGAAAACATGGTTTGAGAATTAAAACCGAAAATCCAACCTGACGTGATTCTCAAGCTGGTATGGAGCGAAATTAATTTCAATTCCAACCGAAATCAAACCGTCAGTTTGGGATTAGTTCCTAACCTGTTGAAATTAATATAAACTTGCGTTGTCAAAAGTCCAGAGACACGCGCCTAGGCCTTAAAAAAAGTTAAGCCTACAAAAATAAACTTTGAAAGACTCGTATGTAAATCAGGGGCGTTTTTACAAAAACCACAATAGGCGAGGACTTTCGTGTGGACAAGACATAAAGACGCGTGCTTTGGAAAATAAAAGTGTTATAACCTGTTTTTATTTTTGATTTTTGCTTTCGATTTTTGGATATGTTTTGATTTGATTTAAATATTATACCTAAATAAATACAAAATTAATAAATTTGACGTTGAGATTTGGACTTGCGAAGGGATGTTATTGGCAGTGCAAGTGGGGCTTGAGAGGCTAGAAGAACGTAATCTTCATCCTCACAACCTTCATCTTCAAAGGCTTTAGTGGACAAAAAACGGAAGATGATGACAGGAATGAATATGAAGCCGATTATCAATAGACGTGGATGAATTTTGATGGTTTGATGATTGTCTTGATGATTAATTATGATTTTTAGTAATTTTAAACTTTTTGGTTTTAGTTTTGAAAACTTTGATATTGATTTTGAACATCTGATTTTGGTTTTTAAACATTTGGTATTCGTTTTTTTTTTCTCAAGATGTTTTTTATGCGTCTGGGCCTAGGCAAAACCTTTGCGCCTTAAGTACGCCTATCGTTGTTCAAATCAAACCGATTTAAAACTGGTCATGCTTCTCCAAAAAGTCTTCAGTTCTAACTGGTTTCAAAAGAATATATGTGAATTTTGTTGTACCAAACCGGATTAGTTTGGACCAAAAAACCAATTTATTGACCTCTAGTCACGTTTACTTCGCATGTCAAGCCGTAAAGGTAGGCATATAAGTATGTAACGTGTTACATTCAGTCCATGCGTCTTTTTCTCTCTATCATTGCACAATACACCCATAAATATAAGTTGTCACGAAGTTTACCACGAAAATCTAAAACAAACAACACTATCAAACAAAAGGGTATATTAGGTGCTTGACTTAGCTCCCATTTTATGCAAGGTCAAGGGAGGGGCCAAATAGTTTTTCGATTTGATGTGTGCATCCTTAAACTATACATTTGTGAAAGAGGCTGTTTCCACTAGACGATGTTAAAATTTTCCAATTTCATTTTTTAAATCAATTCTTGACATATCTTTAGCAGAGTGTCGACTTTCTTAAAAATTTATTCTAATTCTCTTTGTAAAATGTGATCTTTTGGTATACAAAAGATGTTTCACATCCTTATTCTAATTCTTTTGATTTAAGATCACGCTCACAAGAATATGTAGCTCCCATCACTCTTGAAACTTGTTACCGTTGCATATATTAAAATGTAATTTTATAATTTCTAAATTTTTATTATTTGTAATTTATTATTTTAAGTATTCATTATTTATTATATATCAACAATTAATGATATTAAACATACAAATCTTTATAAAAAATGTTGTTTATAACATATTTGATTTATTGAACCTATGTAATACATGGATTTTCAACCTAGCTAGTATATATATATATAAAGTTTAAAATGCAAAAGGTATTTTAATTTGTGTGCAAAGGATACAAAGTTTGCATGATAAAATCATGCAAACCATATGTGTGATAAGTCTACCTGTGTGTGATAAATACGCTTTCACGTGATAAAATAAAGAAAGAGCAATTAACATTTGCGTGATATTATTACACACATTTCGTATATTCACACGTAATAAAAAAACATTTATATTTGTCTATTTGAACCGACCCTTGCATATAGTTATGTACTAGCTTATATCCCGTGTATTACACGGGTTGAATAGAAAAAGTATAATGAATAATAATAAATGAAAATCTAAATTCTAGTATGAAATATCATTAAAATTTGGTATAATTTATACTTTAAGTAATAATTATATTACTTTTAAACATTACATTTTTCAAAGTTTGTTTCTTTAAACATTTCAATTAAAAAAAATTAAAAATTATATATTTTATAATAATTTGATTTTTGTTAAAAAGTATGTTTTAAAAAAATATATTTTAAATGCATTAAGTTTTTTAATTTAATAATGTAAAAAAAAGTATATTTATAATAAAATGTATTTAATATGAGAGAGAGAAGGGAAACCAAATGTGAGGTGTTCTAAGAACATGACATGTGTCCTTAGAAACATTTATTTATTATAATAGATAGATTTGGGTACCCTCTTAAATCCTCTAAAATATGTTTTTTTATGATATTTTTAATTTGTTGTTTCAACGTTTTTATTTTTATCAGTATTTTGAACGTGAGTTTTCTCATGGTTGAATCCTAATTTATAAATCGTAAAAATCGAACCTTGCAAATTATAATAGTTTTGCCTTAGCACCCAGGAGTCAGCCATTAATACAACAACTATACACAATATAATAAAAACACAATAAATCTTACATATGAAAGATTTATTTGTTGGGTATGGAGCTTATGAGATGTAGGCAAATACTTATTTGAATTTTATATCAGCTTTAACAAAAACAATGCCGTAGATATAACCAAACTAGATAGTATCCCTTATATTACACGGATTAAATAAAAAATAAAACGAATAATTATCAATGAAAATTTAGAAAAATATAAGATGATTTTTAATATAAAATACGATTACAATTTTGTATGGTAAAATATTAAAAATATATTTTAAAATAATAATATTTCTATAAACAATAACTTTTCTTAAAAATTTGTTTTTCTTTAAACATTGTGTCTTAAATAATTGTTTTTGAAAATTTTATAACTTATAATATTTTTTTTTAAAAAGTGTGTTTTTAAAATTAATATATTTTGATGTATTAAAAAATCGTTTTTATTTCAAAAATGTATAAAAAGTATATATGAGTAAACCGAGTAAAAGAGATTTTATTCGGTTGAATTCAAATTCTCGATTCGAATTATTTGATATTGTATCTGAAAATCGAATAAAGAATTTAGTTACGGACAGGAACCGATCTGAACACCCCAACAAGATTTCGACTTGATTTTTCGGTTTTTGATACGATTAAATTTCAGATTTTTGGTTGTTTTAATGCATTTCCATTTTCACACACATTTACACTTTAAAAATCGAGTTACCCCTATTATTATTATTTTTTTCAAACCAACCTCGTTTTACATACACCCATAGAACTAAATATTATAGTTTAAAGTGGTGAGTGTTTTATATCTTTTCTTGCTTTAAATCTTCATTTGAGACACTGTGAAGACTCAAACCTCTGCCATTTCACTAGAGAAGAACACTTCAATTGTTATTTTAAAATTTTAGAACTCCATATTAAAAACCTTGTTGATAATCCATTGTGTAAAAGTATGCCTAAAAATTGAAAACATACATATATTGCCACATAATTTTCTTAAAGAATTAAAAACATTTTTTACGTAGTATTCACTTTGCAAAACATAATGCCGTAAATATAAATATATATTCATTTTAAAACTTAAATTTATAATAATCATTTTGACCAATGACCGAATCAAATTGTCAATTCCCATCTCCGATGCGAAAAAATATAATATTTCACATGTATGAAAATGTCAAGTTACCCACACGCATGTACATACGACATAGTGGGAAGTGTTTAATATGTTTTCATAAATAAGATAATGTTTTCATAAATAAGATAGAAAATATAGAAAATTCAAACTCTATCCAATCAGTTGTTATAAAATTCCTGCCGAAAATAAAAATATAAAAGAAAGGTTTGAATAGATGTAAACACTCTGCAAAAATGCACAAAAAGAACAAAAACTCGTAACATGGTAAAATAATTACAAAATTAGCAACTCAAATCAAAATTGTCTGCGGAATTAGCGACCTACATAAAATAGGTCACGAAAAAGACCGACTTTCGTCCCTGCTTAACGGGGTGAGTCTGATAAAATATCTTAAAAATAAAAAATTTAGATAGCCACTTACATAAAATATACCGCAAAATTAGCGATGGTTTATGTTTTGGTCAAAACATAGTCGCAAATACAGCGACAAAATTGTTTTGGTCATAACGACAGTTGCTAATTTTGTGAAAAATAAGTAAATATGTGAAATCACAATTCATTTGGTCGCAAATAAAGCTACCAAAATTGATCTGCTAAAAAAATATATTTATTAATTTATAAAAGTTAACAATAACTTAATTTGGTCTAAAAGCTAACGCAAAATTAGTTGCAAAAGTTATTTCGATCTAAGACTATAGGAGTAAATTTTAAAAAGTAACAGAGTAATATAATAAAAACCAATTCAGTCGCGAATATAGGTGTAAATATTTATTTCATCGCAAATATAATTATTAATTTCTAAAATAATGATTAAACAGATTTTAAATCAGTCAACAAATGATCACATCGCAATCCTAGTTACGAAAAATAATTTAATATGATTAATTTTGTTGATTGTGAACACTTAGGGTTCATATTTAGGTAGTGATTTATCAGTTAAATAATTAGTTTCAATATTTGATTATTAGAGTTAATATTAATAAATTAGGGTCAATATTAAGATTATTATTGATCGGTATATAAGATTATCAGTAAATATTGGTAAAATTGGATCAGTTATGATTAATATTGATCCGTTATATTGATCAATTAAGAACAAGTAGAAAACACAAGAGAAATTAGTGTTACGTAGATCAAATAAAACAATTACGGTTTATAATTATTAATGTAACTAAACTAGAGGCATTTAGGGTTAATGAAAGTTAAATATTGGTCATTGTTGATTAACAAACCATTAATTATTAGTTAGGTAACTTACAACGAAAATCGGTTACAAAATGGTTGTAAAAGAACATTTACAACTAATTTGCGACCGGCCAATGAGTTTGTAGCTCAACAGGCACTCCATGATTCTCATAAAACTTAAGTTTTGTAAGGTCATGGGTTTAAATTCTGGCCAAAGCGGTCAGTATCGGGTTTTATCACATAGTGGGTTTCCTCCTGAGGAGCAGGTGAATTTGCTCGATTCAGCGCTCGCCAACACCTGGGCTTTAGATTCCCGGGAGTTGGTAGCGGACTGTGGTCGCAGCGCGTAAGTTGTTGAGTCCAAGGATCCATTTAGGCTATGAAGAGGCATGCCGCTGAACCATCGTTAGCTATTAAAAAAAACCTAATTTGCGAGCGTCATAACAATATCAAATGGTTTATTTTAATATTAAAAACCTCGTAATTTTTTTTTAACAGAAAACGCGCCCGGTCACCCAGGATCACCCTGACAAATATAGATCGCCCTTCCATCCGAATAACAGAGCGTGGTGACCTGACCCACCCGTCTAGAAGGAAACCTACAACTAGAAAAACCCCCTGGTTCAACCCAAGACTTCTAATAAAAAAGGTTAAGAAGATACCACTAGGCTAGAAGCCTTTTGGTAAAAACCTCGTAATTTAAAACATGTCAATTATCATTCACAAAAGTGGGTTACATTCTGCGTCACCAAATATAAAAGCTTTGAAATTGGCATCAACTTCAACAAAAACAATAAATGTCATAATTCATATTAATCTCTCTAAAGCCATTAAATTGTTTAAAATGTGCTCAAATTTCACCTTTAAAAAAACATTTAGGCTTTGTTTGGGATTTCATCTAAAAATGACTTATTAACTTATTAGTTTTTTTAAAAACTGAATAAGTCAATAAGTTGTTTGTTTAACCTAAAAAGACTTTTGAAAATGACTTTTTGTAAAATGGTGATAAATTGTTTTTTAAAAGCTAAAAATTCTAGTTTTTCAATTTCAAAATAACTTATGACTTTTTGACATAAAATTACAAATTTATCCCACTCTTTACCCTTTACCCAATAACATTAAAATAGTGTCAATAAAAAAAATGTCCTTTTTGGTCATTTTGAAAATTAATTTTCGAAAAGTTAATCCAAACACATTTTTTAAAAACATTATATCAAAAAGTCATAAGTTAATAAACACTTTTGACAAAAAGTTCTTTTAAAGATAAATAAGCAATCCCAAACATGGCCTTAATCGAAAACTGTTCTATTAATATACAATTTAATATAAAATGTAATAATCAAAATAATATTACGCTAAATAATTCTTTTGAAAACAAAAATATTTAAAATATTAAACTGTATTAGCTAAATGTTTTGCAATTACTTCAAAACTTATACTGATAAATAATTGGTAAAATATGATTTTTGCCTTTTTGGTTTAAGCATTTTAACATATTCAACTCAAAACATCTTCAAAGTACAAAATCCTTTTCATATAAATAACTAACAATTTTTGCCAATGTGGTTCGAGTCTTTTAATTTTTCTACCATATAGCATTTAATGTTTTTATTTATAGGTGGGACAAAACTGTTTATTGTCAAAAAGATAGATAATTTGTTGTTAGAAGATTATGTTTTGGAATGATTGTTCAAAAGACTTAAACCGTAACAGCCAAAAAGTATAATTTACTCTAATAAAAATAACTACCAATGTAATACGTACTAGCTTAATTGATAGAAGCATTACCTCTTTAGAAAAGGTCGCTAATTTAAATTTGTGCATAAGTAAATTAATTTGAAGTAATTTAGTAGGAATATGATAAATTGCCATTCAAACAAATAAATAAAAAAGTAAATTATGTTTTCGTATTGCAAACCAATACTTAATTTGAGTTCTGTATTGAAACCGGAGTGTTAATCAGAAATCAGACAAAAATCAGGTCATCGGATTGAAAAACGGTTTGCGAAATCGAGTCCGGAACGCGAAATCGATTCAAAATATGTCCTTTTTATCGAAAACGGATCGCCGGATTGCGAACTGGAGCGCGAAACGCAGTTCAGAACGTAAAACGGATAAAATCAGGGTTTTGGCCGGAATCTTCGCCGGAATATTCCTTTTGGCCGGAATATTCGCCGGAATATTTCGCCGGCGGTAACCTTGCCGGAATTTTTGGCCGGAAGTTGGCCGGAATCCGGTGGTGGCCGGCGGCGGTGGCGGCGGCGGCGGCGGCTCGGCGGCGACCGGTGGTTGGCGGCGGTGGCTCGGTGGTGGCTCGGTGGCCTGTGGTGGTGGCCTTGGCCGGATGGCCTTGGCCTTGGCTTGGCCTGGCCTTGGCCGCTTGGCCTTGGCGTGGCCTTGGCCGAGAATGGCCGGGATTAGGGGCCGCGCATGGGCCGCGTCCGGGCCGCGTCCGGGCACCAGTGAGCCATTCAAGGTTTTTGTGAGCCAAATCAAATTTCGTCGCACTTTTTCCGGGCCAAAATCTCCAGATCCTAGTTTTTAACATATATCTAATGTTTTGTGAAGAAAAATCTCAATTTGAACAACTTTGAAAAATCCACTTTTTGGACCAAAATGCCCTTTTTCATGGGTTTTCAAGATCTGATGATTTTCAAACTTTACCAATCATTCAAACATGTTTATTTAAGTCATATGAAGCTATTAGAATCAAGGATTGAGTTAGAAACTTACTTGGCCAAGGATTGGCTTGAAAATCACCAAAAATCCAACTTTTGGATCTTGATTCTTGGTTCCACTTGATCTTGGGCTTGGATATCACTTGAAATTGATTAGAACTGATGTTTGAAGGATGTTTAAAGTTCCAGAAGTGATGAGGAAGCTCCTGGTCGAGTTTGGAAGCTTGGGGAAGGAAAGAATGGTGTAGAAAACTTGACCAAAGTCAAGATTTTTGGTTTTATTTGCCACCACTTGTTTTCCAAGTTTAAATATTTTATTTTCTTCATATTTATCTGATTTTAATCAGATAGAATAGGATAAACATGGAACAATAGGATAGGGTTAGAACAAATCAAGGGTTTGTTTGATTTTTGCCATTTTCGCGATCGTTTGTTCGGCTTTTCGCGTATAATTTCAGGAATTGCTAATAATGATCAATTATCATTGTCATGCTTCCAATTACATCCCATTATGATTATAATGTGATTAGGAAGTTCAAGTTGTCATGAATTTGCCAATTACGCATGCCGGATTGCCTTTCCGCAGATTTTCGCAATTTGACTTATTGACCTTAAGGATTCTTTGATTTCGTTATGCTATCACTTATTTCACTTCAATTCATCATATAATTGATATTAAGTTAGTTTTGGGCCATTGAATTTGGTTTTTGGTCATTATTATAAAAATTTCGCGTAATTCGGCAATTTTGCATAATGTCATTTGTGATTTGTTTCATCTTGTAATTTCCTTACATATATACACAGATTCACACGTGTATACATATTCAATCATGATTTAATTAATTACAATATTAATTCATGAATTTAGGAAATTACCTTGTAGTAAAGAACGAAATGTCACAATCTCCCCCCGTTAGAGAAATTTCGTCCCGAAATTCTTGCGGAGCTCATTTGGAATCAGCTTTTGCGTGAAAATAGATGGGGATATTTTTCCATCATGCGATCCTCACGCTCCCAGGTAAACTCAGGTCCGCACTTGGAGTTCCACCTAACTTTCACAATCGGTATTCGACTTCGTTTGAGTTTCTTAACAGTACGATCCATAACTTCCACTGGTTCCTCTGTAAATTGCAGCTTTTCATCAATTTGTATTTCCTCAAGAGGTACAGCTAGTGATTCCTCGAGTAAGCATTTCTTAAGACTAGAGACATGAAATACATCATGAATATTGTTAAGCTCGGGAGGTAGCTCGAGTCGATATGCTACCGATCCTATCCTTTCAAGGATTTTAAAAGGTCCCACATATCGTGGTGCAAGCTTTCCTCGTTTGCCAAATCTGACAATACCCTTCCAAGGAGAGACTTTCAACATAACTCGGTCACCAACTTGGAATTCCAGAGGTTTTCTCCTATTGTCGGCATAATTCTTTTGCCGATCTTGAGCAGTCTTCATTCGTTTACGTATAAGCATAATTTTGTCTGTGAGTTCTTGAATATATTCGGGGCCTATTATTTGACTTTCCCCGATCTCAGACCAACAGACAGGAGATCTGCACTTTCGTCCGTACAATGCTTCAAAAGGGGCACACTTGATACTCGTATGGTAGCTATTGTTGTATGAGAATTCAATCAGTGGAAGATGAATGTCCCAGCTACCACCAAAGTCAATGACACAACTTCTAAGCATATCTTCCAAGGTTTGGTTAGTACGCTCCGTTTGCCCATCGGTTTGAGGATGGTAAGCCGTGCTCATGTAAATTTTTGTACCTAAAGCATTCTGGAGTGTTTGCCAGAACCTAGACGTGAAACGACTATCCCTATCAGAGATGATTGAGATAGGTACTCCATGCCGCATTACTACTTCATCTATGTATAGTTTAGCAAGTCTATCCATAGTATAATCCTCACGAATAGGTAAGAAATGAGCAGACTTTGTTAACCTGTCTACAATAACCCATATGGAATCATGATTTCGTGAAGTTCTTGGTAACTTCGTAATGAAATCCATAGAAATTTGTTCCCATTTCCACATTGGAATTTCGGGTTGTTGTAGTAAGCCGGAAGGTTTTTGATGCTCTGCTTTTACCTTCAGACAGGTCAGGCATTTGTTTACATATAATGCAATGTCTTTCTTCATACCAGGC
The DNA here is from genome assembly GCA_009363875.1 of Mikania micrantha. Lineage (NCBI taxonomy): Eukaryota > Viridiplantae > Streptophyta > Magnoliopsida > Asterales > Asteraceae > Mikania > Mikania micrantha. The sequence goes on along the minus strand of SZYD01000068.1, from coordinate 43,362 downwards.
CACCAATAATAATCACGAAGATCATAATACATTTTATCAGCTCCTGGATGAATAGAGTATTTGGACTTATGTGCTTCATTCAAAATTGTTTGTCGCAAATTGCCAAAATAAGGAACCCACACTCGATTCATGAAATACAATACATTATCAGATTGTCTCTCTAATCGTTTGAACAATCCCTGTAATCCTTCCTCTTCCGGATTTGATTCTTGCAAGGCCTGTTGTTGAGCTTCACGTATCTGGGGAATCAAACTGGTTTGAATGGTTATACTAAAACTTTGAGCGCGATTCGGTTTTACCTGCTCTTTGCGACTTAAGGCATCAGCAACTACATTTGCTTTGCCTGGGTGATATCGAATTTCACAATCATAATCGTTAAGGAGTTCCACCCATCGCCTTTGTCGCATGTTAAGCATTTTCTGATCTAGAATATGCTGAAGACTCTTATGGTCTGTGTATATCGTGCACTTTGTACCATAAAGATAATGTCTCCAGATTTTTAGTGCGAACACTACTGCTCCTAATTCTAGATCATGAGTTGTATAATTCTTTTCATGTATCTTTAATTGTCGGGAAGCATATGCAATTACTTTATCCCTTTGCATGAGTACAGCTCCCAATCCTTGTCTAGAAGCATCACAATAGACCACAAAGTCTTCTGTGCCTTCAGGTAGACTAAGAATGGGTGCCTTGCAAAGTCTTTGTTTTAATAATTGAAATGTTTCCTCCTGTGGATCATTCCAGTCGAACTTTCTATCCTTCTGGGTTAACATTGTTAAAGGTAAGGCTATTTTTGAAAAATTTCTTATGAACCGACGGTAGTATCCTGCCAATCCCAAGAATTGTCTGATTTCCGTTGGAGTGGTAGGTGTTTCCCATCGCTTGATAGCCTCTACCTTGCTTGGATCAACTTGTATGCCTTTCTCACTGATTATATGCCCTAAGAATTGGACTTCCCGCAGCCAAAATTCACATTTAGAGAATTTGGCATAGAGTTTTTCATGTTTCAGTAAAGCGAGAATTTGAGTTAAATGTTGTTCATGATCCTTTGGACTTTTGGAATAGATAAGGATATCATCAATGAACACAATTAGGAATTTATCCAGATAGGGTCTGCATACCCGGTTCATTAAGTCCATGAAGATTGCAGGTGCATTTGTTACCCCGAACGGCATTACTAAGAATTCATAATGCCCGTATCGGGTTCGAAAAGCAGTTTTAGAAATATCTTCTTCACGGACTCGTACTTGATGGTATCCCGATCTAAGATCGATTTTTGAAAAATAAGTGGCTCCCTGAAGTTGATCAAAAAGATCATCAATACGTGGCAATGGATAAAGATTCTTAATTGTAAGTTTATTAAGTTCTCGATAATCGATGCACATTCTGAAGGACCCGTCCTTCTTTTTGACAAACAGTATCGGTGCTCCCCACGGTGACGAGCTGGGTCTAATGAATCCTCTGTCGAGTAGTTCTTGAAGTTGGCTTGATAATTCCTGCATTTCCGAAGGCGCCAGACGGTATGGAGCCTTAGCCACGGGGCCTGCTCCCGGAATCAAGTCAATACAAAATTCAACTTGTCGCACAGGAGGCAATCCAGTCAATTCTTCAGGAAAGACTTCAGGAAAATCTCTAACTACTGGAATATCTTCAATGCGCTTTTCCTCATGATCTCCATTGATAAGATATGCTAGAAAAGTTTCATAACCTTTCCTGAGACACTTCTGAGCTTTCATACAAGAAATAAGCCCTAGTGCTCTATTTGCTCGTTCACCTTGGACCACTAATATTTCAGCTGTGTTTAGAGGTATACGGATAGTTTTGTCATGGCACACTACTTCCGCCTTTTGTTTTGAAAGCCAATCCATGCCGATGACAACATCAAAACTACCCAATTCTATTGGAAGAAGGTTTATTTTAAAGATATGATCATTAAGATTTAAGGTACAATCTTGAATGACATGTGTGGCTTGAATAGATTTTCCATTTGCAAGTTCAACATTATATGCTTGCCCTATACTAATCTTAGGTAGAGAAAGTAACAATGCGAACTTATGCGAAATAAAACTTCTATCAGCCCCAGTATCAAATAGAATAGATGCATAATGATCATTGAGAAGGAACGTACCCGTAACAACATCGGGATTGTTCTTAGCTTCACCTGCCTCAATCTGAAAAGCTCGTCCTCTGGCCTGTTCAAGTGGTTATCTGTGGGTTTAGCATTGGTAGGACAATTCTTCATAAAATGCTCCATACTCCCACATTTATAACAGGCCCGAGTGTTTGGTTGACGTTGTTGTAATGAAGCTTGATAAGGCATCTGATGGAGTGGTCTTGCTGGTGCTTTACAATAACTTGTAAAGTGCCCAGTTTGCTTACAATTTCCACACACAGGGCATGGCCCTAGGTGATGGAATGGACATTTGGTGCATTTTGGTGCTGGTCCTTGGTACGCTTTCTTCTCTTGCACAATTGCTCCATAGTTTTTAACTGTTGGAGCCTTACTACCTTCCTCCTGCATCTTTTGCTTTCCTTTATCCTGCCATTTACGTTTCCTGGTAGTAGCATTTCCAGTGTTACCAGAAGTGAATTTGCTGACACTTGTGGATTTATTGAGATTAGTGTCACATGCTTTTCCTTTCTTAACCAAAGTTCCACTCCTTACCGCCTCATCGGTAAGTTTAGCTGCTAAAATAATAGTTTTCTTCAGATCAGTATGCTCTGCAGCCATTACTGTGTTTCGAATTTGTGGAACTAGGCCTTTAATGTACTTTTCCACAAGCTTAATCTCAGTTGGAAACATGTGGGGTAACAAACATGTGAGTTCATGAAACCGGTCAGTGTACCTCTGATGTTCTGCTCCCACCATGGAGTGATTCCAAAATTATTCTTCCAGTTTTTGTATTTCATTCATGGGACAGTATTCAGCTGTAATCAATGTTTTGAACTCATTCCAGGTCATCTGATCAACAACTGATGTTCCCAATGTTCTCACTTGGGTGTTCCACCAAGTGAGGGCTTGGCTTTTTAATGAACATGTTGCATATAGAACTTGATGCTTCTCTAAGCATTAACTAATTTTTAGTGTTGTTTCCATTTCTTCCACCCATTTTAGGAGTCCAGACGCTCCTTCTTTGTGACACCTCGTAATTTCCAGGTCAGCATCTTATTTATTTAAATGATTATTTAAATGCATTATGTACACGTGGCACTAGAATTAGATTTATTTAGTGTGACACGTGGCACGACAGTACGAATACTGACACATGACTAGATAATTCGTGGAATTATCGACGAACAGCACACACGTGTCAAAACACACGAACGTTGGTGAACGTCTAACACATTGTGTAGCACAACACTCGAAACCTCACGAAACACTGTCACAAGTCAATTATGGCTAATAATTGACCAATAGAGTCCAAACGACGCTCGAATGATGTTTTACAGTCGAGAAACGGGCAAGAATGGGCCAGGACAACCAAACAAGCTTATTGGGCTTGAAAAACAGGTCAGGCGGTACGCCTGACCCGGAGTGCCCTCGACAGGCGATGCGCGCGGGACACAAAAGAGGCGCCCTATCTGACTTCTTCCGCGCGTAACGACAGGCATACCCGACCCACGTCAGGCGTTACGCCTGGGGCGCCAGATTCGCAAAATCACCTTTTTAAGCTCCCAAAACCATCATGACACCTATTCCACTCATTATAACCGATTCTAGACGAAAACCCTCGGCCATTTCTCCTTCCCAACACCTGCAATAGTTCTGGAAGCCATTGTTGAGCATCTTGAAGCTCAAGATTGAAGGTTTGAAGATTTGGAACTTGAAGAAGCAAGCTTAGAGCTCGACACCACCACTGCTTTTGCTTTCCCTGTCAAACCCAGCGAATCCAGAGACCTTAGAGGCTGTTCTCATCAACATCTCAGAGGTTTTGAAGCTATAGAAGGTAGTTATACACTCCTTGTAGCATAACACCATCACTACACACACATGCAAGTGTTAGATCTCACATGCAAGCACTTTGAATGCACATGCACGAATTTATCTTCTGGGTTTATTGATTTTAAGGTGTTTTATGATGATCTAAAGTGTTTAGATGATGATCTATGATGATCTATGATGATGAGTATGGGTCTTATTGCTTAAAGTGATGTTTTGTGATGAGATATTGCCATGCATGTATGATCTAAGGCATTTTAGATAGTTTTGATGATGTTGAAATGATTCATGATAATGTATAAGAGTCCTTGCAAGATTAGATTGTGATTATGATGGTTAAAATGTGATTTGTAGTCATACTTGTCATTGTTACTATTTTTAGTAACTTTTCTAGTTAGAATGTTGTTAAATGATAATTTGGGATGAGATGACATGATTAAATGGTGTTAAGTGGTTTATTATGATGATTGGTGATATAAAAATTGGTTTAGAAATGTTAAATGGTCATTTCTATGCAAAATTAGAAAGTTACTATATTTAGTAACTTTATTTTTACAAAAACCAACTTATGAACGTTTTGAATGATTTGAGCTTGCTAAATGGCTTAATATGTTATAACATGATGATTAGATGCTAAGTTAGATGGTTTCCGATGTCACGTATGCTAAAAATGGAAACTTTCCATTTTAGGAAACTTTTGTGCACTAACATGTTGTAAACGACTTATGTGAATCCGTATGATGATGTGCTATGTGTTAACATGATCCCGTAGGACTATTGAACATGCTAGAACTATAAAACCGTCATGCTTTGTGAACTTTCTAAAAATGGAAACTTACTATAAATAGTAAGTTGTCCATAAACGCGACCTACGCGTTTTGCACACGACAAACACTTACACGATTGCTACACGAGTCACAAACCGTCACACGGTTCACCAACGGGTCGTTGACTTGACACGGTCAACTTTGGTCAAACACGGTCAACTTCGGTCAAACATGGTCAAACACGGTCAATGTGGACCAACACGAGCAAACACGGTCATTGTGGACCGACACGGACAAACATGAACAACCAAGGGTTGTTGGACACAAACATGAGCACTAACACGAACACTAGCACGGTCACTTACACGAACTCACATACGGTATACGATATAGGTTGCCGGTGACCGAGACGTGCTACTTGACGTTCAGGAGCTTACGCTTACACACTACTTCATCACTAAGGTGAGTTTACGGCCCCTCTTTACTCTTTTTCAAACGCTTTTAAATAGGGGGAGAATACTAGTTGCATCGAGTCAAACTTCTATTACTGTACAAACATTTTTGTGTATGCTGGTTTATTGGACAAACATTAAGTGTTGAACTCGTATTAAGCCCTCACAAAGTCTTACCGTTAATGTACGAACAACGTGGTAGATTTGGATGGATCCATTAGGGAATGACTAACCCCACGGGGCACTATGTTGACTGGATGTCATAACCCGTGCAAATTCTGACCTAACTTGCTATGCATACGAGGCATAGCGGAGGCAAGGACAAACAAGTCTAGTTCGGTAGTGACGCACTGACACTTTGGGCCTAGGGCTCGGTACTAACATTTGATAAACAGCATGACACACTTTCTTACTATATGTATATCAAAACCTGTGAACTCACCAACCATTGTGTTGACACTTGTTTTCAAACTTGTATTCTCAGGTAATTAGCAAGCTACGGATAGCAGGAATGTACACGTTAAGAGACGAGCATTAGGAACCGCATGCATTCCTGTCATATTATTTGAAAACAATTTCATTCATGTTTTGTATTGATACAATGTTTTGATCTGACAATTTACTTTTCCGCTGCATGTATTCAAACATATTATTCCGCTGCTATGACATATTTTTCCGCTGCAAATTATTTTGTTATGTGTATGTGTCAAACTTGGATTTGTAAACGCATATAGTGTTGTTCTATATGACCTTGAGCTGTGATTCTGGCCACGTCACACCCACGTGGACTGACACCACGAGTGGGAAATTGGGGGTGTGACATTCTTTCCCAAAGAAAGTGGGTGGATTACAGGATGCAAAGTACTTATACGTGCATCCTTGTTGAGGTGGTTCAGGATTAGTACGATCAAATCCAGAAGCATGTACTTCGGTGTTACCTCCAATATTGTTATTAACATTATTATTATTTCTACCCGAAGCTGAAGACATACGTTGTTGAAACTGAGTTATAAAATTAGGAATTGCAGCAGTCACTTCCTCCCGAAAAATCCTAATCATTTCAGCTTCAGTAAAATTTTGACCCCCAGCATTTGTATTGGCATTTGCTGTCTCTGGTGGAAGATTGTCATTGTTTCCAGTTCCACCGGTAGTTGCATTAGCATTTACTGTTCCTGGTGGGGGGTTGTTATTGTTTTCTGTTTCAATGTTATTCCGACGTGGTCGTCCGCGTCTAGGAGTCATAGTCTAAATGAATAACATGAATATAGTTAAGATCAACTGTAATACATATCAAGATATAGAATTATTACTTGCTATCTTATTTTCATATAAGAATTTTTAGCATAGTAATATCAAGAAAATTGATTTGACATTCTGTTCATGGTGTCATTGAATTCATGAAATTGTTACATAACACATGTATTCACAATCATTCGCACACTGACACTTTCCCGATATATCGAAAGTAGTTTATGTATAGGGTATATGTAGAGCATAATGCCCAGCCACCAACCCACCACCCTTTCGATATACCACGATCGTGTCCTTGCGCTTTCACATCACATCCGTCTTATTAAGTAATTGAAACAACCGTACATGTAGTCATACATAATGTGTTGTTTTTGTTACTTGAAATTGAAACACTTGTAATCTGTTATCAATATGTATTGTAATCTCACGTGCTTGTCATGTAGTCCGTCATCTGAAATTGTTACATTCATTTGATTTATAATTATTTACTTTGGCTTAATTCATTTTAGTTTTATTTATTTTCTATCCTAATTTTTAAGATTTATTAGAATGCTCATGGTCGTAATTTCCAATTATGCTGGCCAGTCATATTTGCAAATTATTTTCCTTGATCATTCTAACTCATCTCATTTTAATTATTGTTTTTTTTATATGTAATTAAATAATTCGATTGGTCCTATTGGTTAGTAGACCCGACATTTACACCTCCCACACACTCACCTCATACACATACTTACACGCACCACACCCATCAACAACCTATCCAATTCCTATTACCTGGTTAACAAAATTTTGGGAAAACTATCTTCCCTATTTCCCATATCCCATACTCATGAATATTAGGAATGAAAGGAAATAAGCAAAAGCTATCACCATCGCTATACCCAACAATAACTGATTCAACCCTGTCAACTGAGTTAATGACTCTTCATGATACCTCTCGATCGTATTCGCTGAACCCTGAATACGATCATCAAAGAGACCGCGCCAATCTGCAGCACTTGCTTCCATAGTATCCAGATGCTCTAACGAACCCTTTATCTGGTCTGTTAACGTCCTAGTTCATGACACGAAATCAGATTCCAAGGCATGGAATGTTCCATCAAGCCCTATCGAGCTGCATTTGCCTGTTTCCAAAGAGAAACGGTTCTGTTGAATGGTTTCATATGCCTCATCTAGTCGCATGTGTGTCCCCATCAGTTGTTCACGAGTGTCTTGCAAAGTTAGGAGGGGGAGGTCTCGAGATGCAAGTTGTCCAGTAGGAAGCCATCCTATTCTCATGTGGGCTTGTCTGCTCCTAATACTAAGTTTAGGAGTAAGGGAATTTACAGAAATGAAAATTTTCTTATGGTGGAATTTCTGCTATCCAATGTCCACAAGCATTGGTGGGGTCCTAGAAGGAGAACGAGAAGGGACATACGATGAAACCCTGGATACTGCCCCCGGGATGCTACAGTCATTTGATTATCAGGTTTAGGTTCATTATTCGAGGAGCTTGATCTCAAAGGGGTATCATCTAGTATAACCCTTGGTATAATTTCCACAATATAATCCTTTAATGGCTTCGGCATAGCTGTAACAAGTTTTGAACAACGTTCACGAACTGCAAGCGTTAAGTAATAGTACCAGCAAATGTGACATCATACTTTATGCGTATAACTAAAATGCGTGTCTCCTGGCACTCTGTGTGTGTTCATATGAGCGTAAGGTTATAGACTAGGTTTCCAATTAACCTAATTCCCTATAACCATGGCTCTGATACCAACCTGTCACACCCCCATCTCTCACTTTACCTGATATAGTCACTGAATGACGTATGAAGTCGGTAACTGTTGTATCGTGTCGCGGAAGCTTGATGGTGAGGTCGCAGAGATGGGTGTGACTGATTGTTACTTTGGTATCATGCATCCATGGCAAACCATACACACTATATATTACATCATAACTATAATATTATACATTAAGTTTAAACATTCTTAAACAACATTAACCAGTTATAAGTTACTAAACGTGTCTTGTAATCGTGCATCCTCACTTTCGCAGTTGTTACCTTTTCCCTGAAAAAGGTTTTGTAATATAAAAGATCAGCAAGGATGCTGGTGAGTTCATAGATATGATAACGTGATATGATATGCTATGACATGTTGAATATGTAGGCACACACAACTTTATGAATATGATTCACCATGAAAACCCATAACCAAAGCCTATGTGACTGTAATGTAATTGGCGGTATTACCCAAAGGTAAGACCTTAGCCTCACTCTTAATGCCTATCGTTGCATTAAGTTGTTATCTTGTAATGTAATAAATGGTAACAGGCATTCACACAAGGGTAGACGCTATCTACCCGTGAATGGGGTTGTCAGCCCGATAGTACTATCATTGTTATCATCCGGCTCATCCATGAGTTTATTGGTTACAGTTGTTATGTGAGGACTTTTACGATAGCATGGCACAATTTTCATGTAATCATCAACAAGAGTTGAAATGCACAAGCAACATATAATCATGTCATTGTAATTGAATCATGTAACCATAATGTAATTGTAATGCAAACCCCGAGTTTTAGAAATCCGAAGATTTAAAAAAAAAGGGTAATGAAATCATATAAGTATACCACTGTAATTGAAATATGTAATCATATTGTTATTGTAGTTAAATCCCCGAGTTTTGGAAAGCAAAACATTTAAAAGGGGGTCTATGAAACTCACCGGTGTTGTTGGAATGTTACACACAGCTTCAATTGAATTCTGCATATCATTAAGGTTTTATAAGTTCTTTGTATCCAATTTGGATTACCAGAACATTCCTTGATATTAAATATCAAGGATAATGTAATTCGAGTCATCAAACTGATTCGGAATCACTTATTTATTCAGAATCAATGTAATAAGGTTATCAGTTAATTTGTAATGTTAAAATCACTGATTTCGTTTAGTAATTGAGTTCTTATATTTATTTGTTTGTAAATTCATGATAATTGCATCCCGTCGTAAAAACCAGAATCTTAATCGACTTTTAAATCGAAAATCAGGTTTCCGGATTACGAAATTGATTGCAAAATCGAGTTCGGAATGCGAAATCGATTGAGAATATGTTTTCATATTGAATTTCAATGATTAAATTTAGTCTTGTGTTGAAACCGGAGTGTTAATCAGAAATCAGACAAAAATCAGGTCATCGGATTGAAAAACGGTTGGCGAAATCGAGTCCGGAATGCAAAATCGATTGAAAATATGTTTTCGTATTGCAAACCAATACATAATTTGAGTTCTGTATTGAAACCGGAGTGTTAATCAGAAATCAGACAAAAATCAGGTCATCGGATTGAAAAACGGTTTGCGAAATCGAGTCCGGAACGCGAAATCGATTCAAAATATGTCCTTTTTATCGAAAACGGATCGTCGGATTGCGAACTGGAGCGCGAAACGCAGTTCAGAACGTAAAACGGATAAAATCAGGGTTTTGGCCGGAATCTTCGCCGGAATATTCGCCGGAATATTTCGCCGGCGGTAACCTTGCCGGAATTTTTGGCCGGAAGTTGGCCGGAATCCGGTGGTGGCCGGCGGCCGGTGGCGGCGGTGCGGCGGCGGCTCGGCGGCGACCGGTGGTTGGCGGCGGTGGCTCGGTGGTGGCTCGGTGGCCTGTGGTGGTGGCCTTGGCCGGATGGCCTTGGCCTTGGCCTTGGCCGCTTGGCCTTGGCCTGGCCTTGGCCTTGGCCGAGAATGGCCGGGATTAAGGGCCGCGCACGGGCCGCGTCCGGGCAACAGTGAGCCATTCAAGGTTTTTGTGAGCCAAATCAAATTTCGTCGCACTTTTTCCGGGCCAAAATCTCCAGATCCTAGTTTTTAACATATATCTAATGTTTTGTGAAGAAAAATCTCAATTTGAACAACTTTGAAAAATCCACTTTTTGGACCAAAATGCCCTTTTTCATGGGTTTTCAAGATCTGATGATTTTCAAACTTTACCAATCATTCAAACATGTTTATTTAAGTCATATGAAGCTATTAGAATCAAGGATTGAGTTAGAAACTTACTTGGCCAAGGATTGGCTTGAAAATCACCAAAAATCCAACTTTTGGATCTTGATTCTTGGTTCCACTTGATCTTGGGCTTGGATATCACTTGGAATTGATTAGAACTGATGTTTGAAGGATGTTTAAAGTTCCAGAAGTGATGAGGAAGCTCCTGGTCGAGTTTGGAAGCTTGGGGAAGGAAAGAATGGTGTAGAAAACTTGACCAAAGTCAAGATTTTTGGTTTTATTTGCCACCACTTGTTTTCCAAGTTTAAATATTTTATTTTCTTCATATTTATCTGATTTTAATCAGATAGAATAGGATAAACATGGAACAATAGGATAGGGTTAGAACAAATCAAGGGTTTGTTTGATTTTTGCCATTTTCGCGATCGTTTGTTCGGCTTTTCGCGTATAATTTCAGGAATTGCTAATAATGATCAATTATCATTGTCATGCTTCCAATTACATCCCATTATGATTATAATGTGATTAGGAAGTTCAAGTTGTCATGAATTTGCCAATTACGCATGCCGGATTGCCTTTCCGCAGATTTTCGCAATTTGACTTATTGACCTTAAGGATTCTTTGATTTCGTTATGCTATCACTTATTTCACTTCAATTCATCATATAATTGATATTAAGTTAGTTTTGGGCCATTGAATTTGGTTTTTGGTCATTATTATAAAAATTTCGCGTAATTCGGCAATTTTGCATAATGTCATTTGTGATTTGTTTCATCTTGTAATTTCCTTACATATATACACAGATTCACACGTGTATACATATTCAATCATGATTTAATTAATTACAATATTAATTCATGAATTTAGGAAATTACCTTGTAGTAAAGAACGAAATGTCACACCTTCCCCACTTCATCAAACCATCACATATCTTGAATCTTGGATGTTTCTTCATCTCTAACCCCCACCATTTTCAACGCATTTAACCCTACTCTCTTCTTCTGAATTCAGTTCATGCATTAAACCACTCAATTGATTCTATAAAGAAAGAGAATGGCAAGAGAAGCTACCTCTTGTTGTGTTTACGTATGAGGAAATCATGTACTCCAAAGCCAATTCTGAGGTACCCAGTAACTAATTTTGTTATAAATATGCTCTTGAATGCAATTCTAACAGGAAAGAAAATCAACAGCTACATCAAAGGAATTCATCTAATGATGCCTCAAATTAACTACATTGACCTTAAATTAAAACATACCGAGTGGCAGTGAGTTGTGGCGGTGAGCGGCGACTAGGAGAGGAGCGGCTTCGGTAGCGACGGTCGGGGAGGAGCCGGTGAGCAGGGTAGGGTCAGGGAGGAGCGCCGATGAGAGGAGGAGACGTGAGGTGAGGAGGCAAGTGGCGACGAAGAAGACGTGAGGTGAAGTCGGAGCGGTGACGGCTGGAAATGAGAAGCAAAATTAGGGTAGAAACACTTGAATAGGAATAGAAGAGTGAGTGGGAAAAATTGGGAATTTTTTTGAACTTGAGTCCAAGATATGAAAAAAAAATATAGATTGTAAGTTGGTTTTTGCAACCCGAACCTGACCCATATATTTGTTCGTGTCAAAGTTTTCAACCCTAACCTGGATTGACATTAATTCTAGTCAACCCGAACATGACCCGTTTAACCCGTTTATATAAAATAATCAACAAATTTACAGATTGTAAGTTGGTTTTTGGTTGAAAGCATACACTTATGTAAATCATAATTATAAAGTATGGAATTTAAAATAAACTTATTTGGATGGTTAACTTTAAAAAAAACTTAATCCAATATTTGATCAGATAAAATTAAATTTGATCGATAAAATTAATCCAATACATGTTGCGAATGCATACGTACACATTCATACATGAACATATACACACATTCATACATGACATATACACACTAACACATACATAAACTAGCATATTGACACACACAATACATCATAAAGTATACATATGCGTCACATACACATATAGCACATGCAGATGCATTAACACATACAAAAACATACTAGACACATATACATACTAACATATGTATATGCACGCGCTCATTGCACTAACTAGACTCGCAAACATACATATACAAACACACACACTAACACATATGCATGCATGTACACAAACCTTAACACTCACACTAACACATAAGCATACATGTACATACCATAAACACTCCCGCACACACGCTCATTCACATTTATCTTCTACCCACATATGTACATACTAAAAGACTATATGCATAAGACATATCATTAAGCACATTATAAACAACATTTGAATACAAGGCCTTGTCTTCTAGCACTAATATTTTCACAAAGAAAAAAAATAAAAAACATTGTTAAACTAATATTTTCAAAAAGAAAAAACTAAAAAGCTTCAGAAAAGATTTCAACAAAATTTAAAAAATAACATGTTTTTTTAAATTAGTAGAAAAATAATCTAAAATTCTCCGGTAATTCCGACAAACTTCTAACGAATATTGCAAACTCTTCCTTTTTCAAAACTAGTTTTAAATTTTAAGTAAATCAAACTTCGTCGGAAATTAGTGGGAAAAATAATAAATTCCGACGATATTCCGACTAAATTTAAAAATTTTAACCATTCGTCGGAAACTTGTCGGAATGGTGAACTAAGTTCCGACTAAATTCCTATAAATAATAAAATGTCATTTTTTTTATTGCTTTTTGCTTATCGGAATTTTGTCGGAAACTTGACAACATAGTTTAACAATAACGAGCAAACTCTAGATTTTCGACAAAGTCCCGACGAAAATAAAGTTTTCCTTTTTAAAACTAGTTGATTAATACAAGTAATATATTTTCTTTTAATATTCGTCGGAACTTAGTCGGAAAAATAATAAATTCCGACGATATTCCGACTAAATTTAAAAATATTAACCATTCGTCGGAAATTTGTCGGAAAGGTGAACTAACTTCCGACTAAATTCCTATAATTAATAAAATATCATTTTTTTTATTGCTTTTGCTTATCGGAATTTTATCGGAAACTTGACAACCAAACTCTAGATTTCTGACAAAGTCCCGACGAAAATAAAGTTTTCCTTTTTAAAACTAGTTGATTAATACAAGTAATATATATTTTTTTAATATTCGTCGGAACTTAGTCGGAAAGTAAATAAATTCTGACAAGATTCCGACTAAAGCTTAAAATAATATAACTTGTTTCTCTCTCGTCGGAAGTTCGTCGGAAATGTGTTAGAGTTCCGACTAAATTCCCATTGAATTAAAAAATAATAATTTATACTTTTTTTTAAACTAGATTAACAATTTAGATAATATAATATTTTTATGGTTGTCGGAATTTCGTCGGAAAGCTTAAATTTTTCCGACAAGTTTCCGACGAACTAAAAAATTAATTATTTTCAATCGTTAATTTATACTTTGTCGGTATTGTGTCGGAATGAACTTTTAATTACCCACAAAATACCGACAAATTTTTTTTTTCGTAGCTATTTTGTCGGAATGTGGTCAGAAGTTTTAAAGAAATTTATTTCGTCGGTATTTTGTCGCTATTTAGTGGGAAATTTTGTTTGTCGGTATTTTGTTGGAAAATTTTGTAGGAATATAGAGTGTTTTCTAGTAGTGCAAATACCTTTTTATAACTTTTTTTTGCTAATGATTAAATTATTCAATTTTTATTAATTATTAAATGAAATTATATGAATTATTATTTAATCTTTTACATATTGTCACATATCAATGTCGTCTTCGAAGAATCAGACTTTACGCGAATGAGAATTTCACCCAGATATAACACCGAGTATTTCAAACCTTGTTAATTTATAATTTCACATATGCATCCCCATGCGTCCTTTTCTCAAAGTTCAGTTTATTATTTTTTCTTAATTAATTCCTTTTCATAATTATTATAATATACTTCTCAAAGTTAACCTTCATGTATACAGGGTTGATTATTATACGATGAGAAAATTATATCTAAAGTTAAAAATTAAAATCACGCAATAATTAATCGGTTCTGCGTAACAAAATCATGTAGATGCAGAATTATCATGCATGAATCATATGGTGATAAATTAATCATATTTACGTGTCGTAATTTATTTGAATTTCACGTCTGCATGATTTTATCATACAAGAATAATTAATACTTGCATGATAAAATCACTTTTTCATACATTTCGCATGTAAATCTTCTTTTATTAGACATTCTCTCTCTTTTTAGTTTTTTTATATGTATGTATGGTGTGCGTATAATTTTTAACTTTCTATGTTTCGACTTTCGAATACGTACAACATTGGGATTAGATTATATTTATTAATTAACCTTTTAACTTAAATCTTATTCTAAACCAAGTCAGCTTCATTATGATCTATTTTTACTTTCAATTTTTATAAATTTGTTTTCCTGTCTTTTAACGATTATTTTTACGACAACTTAATTTATTTTAGAATATATTGTTGCATCATGCTGTTTTTATTTGTGTTTCATGTTCGAAAGTGAGTTGTTGGAGCTTCAGGTGCATCTTTAACTCAAGCATTAACTTTTAGATTTAAGTTCATATATCTCCCATTTTACGACTATAATAACACAAATCAAGGAATCTAAGCACACATTGCAATTTGCATGCTAGTAAGCAGAGCATCTTAACTTTAATTTATCGACTCTCTCTTATTAATTGAATATATTTTATATTAAATATTAAATATATTTTTTGTATATTTTTAAGTTAAAAAATATTTTTAATGCTTTAAAAATATATTAATATTAAAATATACAATTTTTTAAACCAAATTATTATAAAATATTATATTTTTAAAATTTTTTAAACAAAATAATTATAAAAAAACTTTGAAAAAATAGTGTTTAAATAAATAATATAATTATTATTAGTTAAAGTATTAAATAATATGAAATTTTAATCATATTTGAAATCATCTTATGTTGTATAAATTTTCATCGGTGTTTATTTATTATATTTTTTATTCAACCCATGTAATACATTGGGTACTAACTTAGTTATATATACCCTTCTTTATAATGGTTCTCCTTTAAGTAAGGGGATATATATGATTTAAAATTTTGAGTAAATTACGCTTTTGACTCATGTGGTTTAAGTGTTTTAACTATTTTAATCCAAAATATAATCTTTCATTCACTACTAGAAAAACAGAATTTTGCGACGAAAATTTGCGACACAAAATTTTGTGTCGCAAATTGCGACACAATTCCGACACATTTTCGACGAAAAATGAAAACCATTTTTGTGACAAATTTTGCGAAGAAATAGCGACGAAAACAAAAAAAAATTTATATTTGTCACAAATGTGTCGCTAATTGCGACACATTTCCGACACAAAAATAAAAAATCTGAATATTCAAGCATTGTGTCGTAAATGTGTCACAAATCACTATTCTATTTCTTTTTATTTAATTATTAATCATATATTATACATATAATAATACAAAAAAAACGTAGTTGTTAAAAAAATCACGTATTTTTTTCATTGCGTCACAAATGTGTCGGAACTTCCGACTCATTTTCGACACTTGCTTGGAATATTTACGAATTTTCTATTTAAAATACATTGCGTCACAAATGGGTCGGAATTTCCGACGCATTTTCGACAATAGCGTGGAATATTTACGAATTGTCTATTTAAAATACATTGCGTCACAAATGAGTCGGAATTTCCGACGCATTTTCGACACTTGCTTGGAATATTTACGAATATTCTGTTTAAAATACATTGCGTCACAAATGGGTCGGAATTTCCGACGCATTTTCGACACTTGCTTGGAATATTTACGAATTTTCTATTTAAAATACATTGCGCCACAAATGCGTCGGAATTTCCGACGCATTTTCGACGAGTGTTTGGAATATTTACGAATTTTCTATTTATTTTCGACAAGTGCTTGGAATATTTATGATTTTTCTATTTTAAATACGTTGCGTCACAAATGTGTCGGAATTTCCAACTCATTTTCCACAACCACTTGGAACATTTACGGTTTTTCTATTTAAAATAACTTGCGTCACAAAAATTCCGACAATAACTTAGATTCAAAGAGTAATTCTTTTAAAAATATAATTTGTCAAAAATGTGTCGGAATTTCCAACGCTTTTTCGACAAAATGCGAAGAGCATTTAAAATTTCTATTTTTAAGAATAAATGTGTCACAAATATGTTGAAATTTCCGACGAATTTCCGACAATAACTTGGATGAAATGAATTTTATGTGTCAATATCGTGCCGGTATTTGCGACAAATTTATGACAGATTCTTAGATAAAAGAAGACTGTGTTACAAATGTGTCAGAATTTCCGACACATTTATGACAAAAAAAACTTAATTTATTTAAATTAGTTGTTACATAAATATGTTTCTTTATAAATGTTTCGTAAGTTGCAATGTGTTTCGTCTAATATTTAATTAATTACAATAATCTTTTGAAAACACTTCGATTAAATATACCATTTGCATCCAATGCTCTTGTTTCATAATACGATATCTTTTTAATAACTAGACTATACGTGTAATATTATTATTTCACAAACTATTCGTATTATAAAGTTTCATATGTATATGTGTAATGTTACAAGAACACTTTAAGTCCATTTTATTTATAAGTTTATGAAAATAAAACATTCAAATATTGAAATTGAAGTTTTAGTAAAGTAGTTGGGACGAAACGATGCTTGAGCCCTGAAAAGCATAAAACAAATTATAGGCACAAGTATATTTTTTTGTTTTCTAATACGCAAACGTCTTTTCTTTCAATAGATTTGTGTTATAGCTTCATATAACATGAACTATTTTAATTTCACAAATTTATACATATGTGAACTTACATACATTCATGTGTGCTATTATAATATATAATTTACAAACAAACGTTTAAGTATTAAGCGCTGATAAAGCCTAGCAACTTACAATGTAGTTTTATTCAATTGTTTTATTTTGTAGCACTCAATATATGTGAAATATATTCATTTCACTAACTTGGAACATTAGAAAGAAGAATAACTTGTTTAACTTTTAAATTAATAATAATAATAAAAGTAAATTGTCATTTTCATCCCTGTCGTTTGATTAAAATTGCCATTTTAGTCGAATAATTTAGATTTTGCCTAGGAGACATTGTAGTTTCAAATTAATTGTCATTTTAGTCCATGTTAAGGACTTGCAATCAACTTCTTCGTCGTTTGTCAATGGTATTTTATTCAAATGTGCAAAATACCCTTCAATAATGAAAAATAGGTTGTGAATCATAGTCTTTGTTGGTGATGAAAAATTCTTTCATTGCTACATTTTGCAGGCAAATGATATGGTCTTTTGTGGGCGTATCATTATGTTCCTTGCTCATTTTTTCCCTTTATCGGAACGTTCAGGTAATCAATCTTATTTTTCAGTTTTTATTCTAATTTTTCGTTTAAATGGCATGCTATTCTTTTTTCACCTACAGCTTTCAATTTTAAGGGCGTTTTCAATGTTTCAAAGGAGACAAAATATGAAAACCAACAAGCACAACAAAGAGTATTATGATTATGATTATGATTATGATTGTTATTATTAACTAATTTTTACGTATGTTTTAACTAATTTGTAGTTGTAAGATTTGGAAGCTCGATTGGAAATGGAGCGAAAAGCAAAAGAGGAGGTGGAAGAACAAATGAAAAAAATGAATGAATTTATGAAAAAGTTTGATCGTCCTGATAATTAGTGGTAGTTAGTAATTTAGTTGACTTTGTTAGACATTATTTAGAACTATGTTTGTTTTGTAATATATGATTTACAAATTTGTTTTTTTTGGTTATGTTGGATTGGATGTTGTAGTTGAATTATGTTAGTTTGAGTTGGTTTGTAAATCAGATTTTGTGGGTGTTTTCTCTTTCTTTTTAGCAAGAAAAAATATGAATTATTTGAATTTTTTAAAAATATTGATTTTTTTTAAATTGCGTCGCAAATGCGTCGCTAATGTTAAAGTCGTTTGTCACAAATGTGTCGCAAAACAGGATAAGCAAAACCACTTATTTGTCACAAATGTGTCGGAAAAGCTAAAAAATGTGTGTCGCAAATGCGTAGCTAAAAATGTGTCGGAAATGAGTCGCAACGTACGTAAAGCAAAAAAATCAAATGCGTAGCAACTGTGTCGCAAACAATTGTGTCGGAATTACGTCGCAAACAATTGTGTCGGAAATGAGTCGTAACATTAAAAAAAATGTATACGGTTTTTGTCGCAAATGCGTCATAAAATAAAAATAGTCGTATTCTTTTTTTTTTAATTATTGTTATTATGTATAAAAATATGCGTCGAAAAAGCGTCGGAATTTTCTACACCTTTTTTCTGTCGCAAACGTGTCGGAAATTGCGTCGGAAATGTGTCACAACCTTTTTCCTACGGGACTTTTTCCAACAAAAAATTTTCGTCGGAAAGTCGTCGGAATTAACATTTTCCGACGCATTTGCGACGCAATTTGGCGTCGGAAATTTTTTTTTCCTAGTAGTGTTAATACAGCCAATACGTGTGGTTTAAACAATCTATGGTTCCCCCACCCAACCTGACTATGGTTGGGGGCCAAAAACATTAGTTATTTAAACTATAGGTGCAAAATTGATAGAAGTATAGTATTCATTTTGGGTTGAAATTGTTAAATCACTTAAACCACATGGGCCAAAATTGTAATTTAGTCTAAAATTTAGGTCAGATGATGTATTAATTTAAATGGTTAAGTCAAAGAATATATGTAATTTATTTTTTGAATCATGTATACATATAACTTATAAAGTTTATATGTGAATATATTTAACTGACTCTAATTTTTAATATATGTTATTTTCTCTTTTAGTTTTTAAAACATGACTACTTGCAAAGAGTATAGCTAACAACCAAAAACATATATTAAACCACATAAATTTTCTTTTAAAAATAGGCAATTCTATGCATCTTCTTTATAATATGTCAATTCCCTTTTTTTTATATAATGCTTAAAAGCGTTATATATTATATACTAAAAACTTATACTCTCAAAAAAATATATAGTTTTGAAAATTAGGAGTATAATCTTTCCTTTAAAAAATACTAGCTTAGTACTTTGAAGTTTGAACTTGTACGTATACACTTCAATGAAAATAATGTCATAAATGTAAATAAATACTCAATTTAAAACTATTAAATGTTTACCACTAGGAAGACAAAAGAAAAACAGGACCCAAGTGACCAGGCCCCTACTTGATCAAAGAATCACTCACATGCTAGTCTTACAAATTGTCCACCATGCAAGGAAATTAAATGTGACTTGTCGCATTTGAAACGAAGACGATTGTAAGTTTTGAATTAATAACGAAAAACATTTCGCTTATAAAAGAGGACTCGACACACAAGAACAACGTAGGGATTCTTTTAGTAGGTCTTGTCCCTGTGCTAATAGTTCTACTCCAATCCCAAAAATCTTACTCGTGGAAATCGACTAGCTAGCCTTTATTCTTTCGAGTGAATACGATATGTCGATATTGGGATTTTTCTCGAAACACGACCCGTCCTCAGTTCAGATTACAGGTTGTTCCCTCGTGTAAATTATAAAGGAAGCATAAGGCCAAACTCTATGTGGTACACAATCCTTTGAAGTTAAGTTGCTTTTAATCAAAGCCTCAAAGGTGTGAAAAGCACAAGCTAGCAACAAAACATGACCCCTTAAAACGTGTTGTAGCAAAATGTTAAAAAAGCATTTGATTAGGCAATACAAAAATGAAATACCATATAACTAAAAGCCAACATGCCCTAGCTTGTATATCCAAGGGACATAAAGTCCATAAGTTCATACATTACAAGCAATATATAGAAATAAAACACATGATCAACAAAAAAACAAAAATACATATTGTTGAAACGATGGACACCTTCTCCATTGTAGAAGGAGATTAATAAGAGGAAGTGTTTGGTTCTATACCTGATTTATAACTAGAAAGTTTATCCAGTCCTTTACTACTCGAAGCTAAAAATCCCGAAATTAGCTAAAACGATGAGCATGAGAAAACAACTCACTCGTACTATCAGAGGAGGCCGAGACTAGCCCATCTCCTCCTTGGTTAAGACCCAAGGGTCCCAATCTTTAAATAGTAGACAAAGTCTAGTTGATATGCGGGGAAGGAACCCCTGATTTTACACCCAAACTATATTTAATCCCATGATATCATTTACAATATGTCACATGACTACATTAGGTCCTAGTAATTTATTAACTTAAATGAAATTAATAGTGTTTACCATATCTAAATAACATGAACTTTTAACATTTTAGCATATTTGCACCCAAACTACAAATTTCACAAAATCTTGTTTAACAAAATTTTGTTCATGCAAGTGTTCATTCTTTCATTCATGATCGCGCCTCGGCATCCAGCTACATATGCACTGAAACTTGAAAGCATACACTAAAACACAATCAATTTTTAGATATTTTGGGGTTACAAATTTCATGGAACCAATATTTTTACAAGTGATCTTTGTGTGAATGAAAGAGAAGGTATAATAATAAAAGAATTAAAAATTAATATTATTAAATTATAAAATACGATATATATGATTAATGAGATATCAGAGATTTTAGAATGTTAAGATATATTTATAAAACAGTTATATTTAATTAAATTATAATGATAAAATAAAAATTATTGTTAATGTTATAACGCGTGCTAGATATATATTTAGAACTTTGTTGCTTATCATTCTTGAAAGAGTATAGCTAATGAAAAAATTAAATAAATTTTAGCATATATCTTTATGAAGAAAATACAATTACTTTGAACTTGGTAAACAAAAATAACAATGCCGTATTTTCATATGAAAACTAGAAAAATATTTAAACACCTTTATAAAAGCAATTAATACCATAAAATTGTGGTAATAACCTACAAATCAAAAAATAATTATTTTGATTTATTTTTAATAAGTTGGCAATACTTGTATAGCTTTTTTTAACGACAACAGTTAATTGACTAGCACGTCTTTAAAGGAAAGTTCATACTATATATATCTCATCAATTCTATAGAAAACTCATTACTAAAAGTACATTATAATCAAGATTATAACCTAATGTCTTAAAAACCTCAAACTTTAACATATATTTTTCATGTTATTGAATCATAAGACTATTGACAACGATTCATCATGTATAGCTAACTGCCTCTTCTATGTCAACTTCTCAACGGTTCAAATTCGCAAACTATATATAACCACTAAGTTGACTAATGATACGAATCACAAATTGTTTCAAAAAAAGCAATACGTGTAGGTGTTGATGAGACTAATAATAATAATAGTAATTATTGTACTTCTGATAGCAATATCAAGTCGTTCATATTACTCCTTACTGGTAACGTGAAGTGTATATATATATCACATTACATACATACATATATACATACATTTTATTATAATACCCATCAACCTTTTCTTGCCAGAAATGACCACCGACGTTGAACACACGACGGTGATCATCGTCGGCGCCGGCCCATCCGGCCTAGCCACGGCCGGATGCCTCCATCAACTTTCAATCCCGTACATAATTCTAGAGAGAGAAGATTGCATTGCATCATTGTTCAACAAAAAATCATACGACCGTCTTCACCTCCACTTGTTCAAACAATACTGTCAGCTTCCTCACCTCCCTTTTCCGGCCAGTTTTCCGACGTATGTTCCGCTAACCGAGTTCTTGAATTACTTGAACGAATACGCGCGTCGGTTCAACGTTAATCCGAGGTTTTGTAATGTTGTTACGGCTGCAAAGTACGATGATGGTGTGGAGAAGTGGAGGGTGGTGGCGGAGGTTGATGGCGGCGGTCGGAGGTGGTATGAGGGGAGGTTTTTGGTGGTGGCTACCGGAGAAACGAGCGATGTGTTTGTGCCGGAGGTTGATGGGTTGAGTGAGTTTAAAGGTGAAGTTATTCATTCGACTGAGTATAAAACCGGTAAAGATTATGAGGGTAAGAAGGTTTTGGTGGTCGGTGCTGGTAATTCTGGTATGGAAATTGCACTTGATTTGTCTAATTATGGGGCTAAAACCTCCATAGTTATCCGAAGTCCGGTAATTTTAATTTTAATTTTAATTTTAATTTTAATCTTTCTTTTATTATATCATAAAATCATGAATTTAATATATATATTTTTACTTATATAATAAAAATAATATTAATTTCTAAAAAAATATGAAGTATGGCAGTTTGTTTCATTAATTTTGAAAAAAATAGTTCGGATTAAATACAATTAATGAAACTAAAACTAAGGGGGTGTTTGTTTTTTAAAAAAAAGGTATTCTAACCTCTTCTAACCTCTTATGTCTGCGCCACGCAGACGCGGGAAGAGGTTAGAGGTTCGCAGATCGTTTGTTTTCTCGCAGACGTTTCATTAAAAAACGTCTGCGCGGCCTCTTCTTTGCGCAGACGTGGACCAAGCTCTTCTTGAGGTCTTCCAACCTCTTCCAATCCATTCCTCCATGTTCAGCCCTTCGACCGACCGAACTCCTCCACCGCCATAGTCACCGTCGCCGCCCTGCTCCACCGTCGTCGTCGTCGTAGACCTACTCCAACGCCGTCGTCGTCGCAGACCTACTCCACCGCCGCCGTCGTCACAGAAACTCCACCACCGTGATCGTTAGGGTTTTAGAACGAGGGTTCGATCGAGGGGTTTGGTCGGAACCCACTGCCGACTGTTTCTCCTCCACCGCGATCGTGAAGGTTCCATCATCTAGGTCGTTCGATCGAACTCTAGGGTTTTCTCCACCTCTTCGCCGCCGCCGTAGGGTTTCTGCCGCCGCTGTGACGAAAACGAACCCTAGGTTGGAAGATCGGAGATGAGCGGCGGTTGGTGGAGGATCGGAGGTGAGCGGCGGTAGGTGGAGGGGCTGAGGTCGACGGTGGGGTTGGGACGGTGGGGTTGGTGGTCGATCGGAGATGGTCGATCAGATCAGAGGGGAGGAGTTCGACGGTGGGGTTGGGTCGGTAGGGTTGGGAAGAGGTTTTAAGATCAGAAAACAAACACCCCTAAAAGCTCTTCTTGCAGGGGTTTGGTCCACCTCTTCTGCAAAAGATGTCTGCAGATGTGGTCCGCAGACCGCAGACGTTTTGCCTCTGAAAAAACAAACACCACCTAAATAGAGTTAATGAAACCAAAACTAAAGGCATCAAACGTGTACGTGATCTGTTTCCGAATTTATTTAAGGAGAGGAAAAAAATTAAATAATGGAAGAAAAGGACAAAAATGTTTGTGTTCCTGAGTTTTATTTAACCAAAAAAATAAAAGAAAAATAAAAATGTTGTATTACTGAGTTACACTTTTAAGGAAGGAAAGAAAATGAAATAGAAAGAAAACAAAGGAAAATATTATAAGTTCAATCTCATGTAATGATATATATAAATTAGTTTAAGGTAGTTTAAGAATAAAATATATTTGTCGTTTAAATACGTTTAAATATATATATATATATATATATATATATATATATTCTTTTGTTTTTATAATTTAGTTTCTTATTTACTAAAACATTTTATTTAACATCATCTTTCTCGAACCATACTGTGAAATTCTTTGGCGTGTTTGTTTATATTTGTTGTATATCTGAATAATATATAAAATCTTTAAATTTGATGTTGATAAAGTAAACAAATATATTTTGAGAAAATGAAAATTTTAGTTTACGTTTTGTGAGATGATGCTTCGCTTTCTTTTCAATAAAAAATATTAATTTGATTTTTTTTATTTAAAAATATTTTAATGTAGAAGAAGATACTGCACACCCACCGAATTCATTTTAAAATTTATATACCATCTTTAATCTTATTTTATACAGTTGACGGAATAATATAACAATAAATTATTTAGTCTGTACATTATTTAATTCTATTTTAATATTTAATAAAACTAATTAAACTTTCATTTTTCGTGATCAGTTGTTATTTAATTTCATATTATTTCTTATTGTCAAAGATTTTAGTCGTTACTAAATTAATTAAATCATGATGCAAAAAAGAAGTTCTATATATTAAAGTCTACTTTACAAACTACAACTATTTAATTTCATGTTTATAGTAATTGTCATTAAAAGTACTACATGTTATTAACTAGATTTACATTTTCCCACTTTATTTTGAAAGATGATACTCTTCTGTAATGGATGATATTACTACTTATGTGTCACATCTTAAAAAAACCAATCATACTAGTTAAGTAGTTATGCTATAAATAAAATAAAATTAATGTTGAATTCATATCTATAATCGCGACATTTATTATATTTATAGGGGAAGGATCAAATAAGAAGAACTTTTTGCGTAAGAAGAGTGAGAACTAATAAGAATTTGACACGTGTCACATAATTTAAATATAAAATCTTATTTTTTATACTAGATTTTTATTTTTTTTGTACTAGATTTGTTCTATATTTTTTATACCGGATTTTTATGGTTTTTTGTATTAGATTTTTGTTTTTTGTGTTAGATTTTATTTTTTTTTTGTACTGAATTTTTTTTGTACTAGATTTTTTATTTTTTGTACTGGATTTTGTTTCTTTTTGTACTGTATTTCGTTTTTTGTACTGTATTACTGTTTTATGATGACACGTGTCAAAATTCTATTGCTTCTTACTCTTCTTATGCAAAAATCTCTTCTTACTGGATCCAACCCCTATATTTATAAGTTAAATAAAAGTCACTACCTCAACTACAAAACCACATGATAATAAAGGTCAACAAAAACTTTTAACTCCTGAAATTATAAAATAATCACATTTTTGCAATTTCAAACATTTATCATTTCAATTTTGCTTAAATTTTCTCCATGAAAAATCTTTTTACATTTTTGCTTTTATTTTGATTGAGCGAATTTACTATGTGTTGCTAATGTTATTGTAATTTTTTATTTAATTTTTTCCATTCATTTGTTTCCGTATTGCTAATTAAAAAGTTTCAGTTTATATATATTTAATATCAACATGAAAAAAATTCTCTCTCTCTCATGTGTATTTTTGAAGCTAAAAAATCCAATACATGTGATTATGCTTATCTTTTGATTTATCAATTAAATTTGTTTAAAGTTTAAACAATATTAAATCCTATGAATATATTTATAATCAGTTATTATTATTACTTTACTAATTTTACATTGTCGTTTATAACATTCTTACAAATAGAAAAAAAAAATAAAAATGTATTTACAAATATCAATATTAAGTGATTTGTCTACCACCTCAAATGGTCACATTTATCATATTTAAATATTATAATATCATGGATCATTCGAATTGAAAGTTATTTCATATGTATTGTTTTAATTTCTCTTGGTATTAACTTTGATATTAACAATACTAAAAGGTTTAGTTTTTTTTTAATATATTATTCATATACGAGCATCAATTATACTAAGGCTAAAAAGAGAAATTATATTGAAAAGTAGAAAATCAAGCATCATTAGCAAACGTTCATCACTCATTTACCCAATGTTAACGAAATATCGTACTCATTTTTGTGTATGATGTTCTTATACCTATACATATCATATTTTAACTTATATGTATTAGTTTAATGTTTGTATTCTTACCTTTTTTTCCTTATATTTAAGATAGTACCCGAATAAACCAAACTTAACCGAACCCGAAACAAAGTAATCTGAACTCAACTAAGATAGAACCCGAATAACTAAAACATGTTTAAGATAAGATCAAACCCAAATGTGGTATTCAGTTCAGTATTTGGGTTAAAAAAAAGTTTAATCAACTAACATGATTAACCTGCAAATTTATACAACAAAAGTATCAATTATAGTACTTATACATACACTATACCATTGTGTTTAATGTTTTATAATATAGCATGTTTTTATCATTGTGTTTAATGTTATAACATATTTTGTTATACTTTTTAAATTATTTTTTATGTATTAAATTAATTTGTTTTTGTTTAATTATTTTATTTTAATATTCGAATTACATAATTGTATCATTTGCAATTCGATCTCAACGAAGATACACTTTTACTCTTTTATCAACTTGTTCTCTTACAATTCGATCTCAATAATTAATCACATATTTAATTGACTTAAATCCTTCCTTATACTTTTTATATTAAATAAACCTTTTATAATAATCTAACAACCTTCGTTGTATATGTGTAACTTAGGTTCATATAGTTTCAAGATGGTCAATAAATCTTGCGTTAATGTTACTAAAGATTATGCCTGGACATTTGGTGGACTCGTTGTTGGTGTTGGTTAACTAGGCAACACATGGTGATCTAACTCGATACGGGATTCAAAGGCCTAAAGAAGGTCCGTTTTTAGGTAAGGTAAAAAATGGCAAGTATCCTATCGTTGACATTGGCACATTGAAAAAGATCAAGCATGGCGAGATACAAGTATGATAAATCTTCTAAATCGTTACAACATGTTACACGTGTTTAATAAAAAAAAAAAACGTGATATATTGTTGATCTTAATAACATGTAACCAGGTTTTACCGGCGTTGAAAAGCATAAAAAGCGGAGGAGATGAAGTTGTTTTTGAGAACGGGAGATGCTATCAGTTTGATGTGATTCTGTTTGCAACTGGTTTTAAAAGATCAACCCATTTATGGCTTCAAGTAACTTTTATATATACATTTTTTTTTTCAATTTATGAAGAATATATATTTTTGAAAAATATCATAAATAGTGATGCTTATAACATGTTGTGTTACATGAATATTCATGTTTTTAACATGCAGGGAGGTGATTGCCTTTTAAACGAAGATGGGCTACCGAAGCAGATGTATCCAAATCATTGGAAAGGAGAAAATGGGCTTTACTGTGTTGGGCTTTCAAGAAGGGGCCTGTATGGAGCTGCCATGGATGCCGAAAACATAGCCCAACACATATCTAAGCTAATATAAAAGAAAAACATCACATTTGATCAAAATGTTACAGTTTGATATTGGATTAAAATACAATTCTGCTTATTAAGATTTATGCTTGTTATGTTTAACAGTTTAATAAATGTTGTGTTGTTTGAAAATTCTTTTTATGTCTTTTAAATCACTTTTTTTATAGCCATGGGAATCACTTACGTTGTTTTTTAAAATGTTACATGAAAATAACATTTGACCCCAAAGTATTAGATCATTGATCCTTAAGGTGTTATATGGATTATCACGACGAGTTGACGGGAAAACCTGACATGGCCCTGAAATTTCACATTAAATTTAATATTTAAATTTTAAATGTGAAGTTTAAGTTATGTCAAAACGATTTAGAAGAAAATAAAAGGTCTAAGAAGGATGTTTATAGATTCAACTTTAAACAGACTGAACTGTTTAGACTAACTCAACCTGTGAGTTTCATGCTAGTTTTTGTGTTGAGTTGTCAACTCATACCCTTAGAGGCTTAGACGACTTCTCCATTGCTTCATCTTTAGTTGTGTATCTATAGTATTATCAGGGGTGGTCCTGAGAATTCATTTGCCTAAGATGTACTGAGAAAAAAAGGCACCTATCGAATTATCAATTTGTATTTTTCGGTTTTGTATTTGTAGATATAAGTAAATATATTTAATATAAAAACGATTTTTAAAATTTTTGTTCCCTTGCATAAAATGGGTCCTGGACGGAGGTCGGGTTTGCCCCTCTCTAGAGCCTCCCATGAGTATTATGTTTATAACGAGCCGAATTTAAACCTAGATGTTATCAGGTTCAGCTTAACACATTAGAGCCCTACATATAACTCTTCATGCTGGCACAATTTAAGCCTAACTTTTTATCAACCATTTTTTGCTCCTAAATTTCACGTAATTTTGCCTTGTAAATTTTTACACACGCTAGACAAATGAAATGCAATAATATTCAATAAATCTAACCACCGACCCTTGTTACTTATTATAACTACCTTATTCACAAAAACATTATTTATAAAAACAAAGATGTTGTGAATCAAACCACCCATCTTAAATTTACTTTTCAATACTATATATATATGTTAAAATCTCGATCAACTCGCTTAAAATTTTACAACCCTCCCTCTTAAATTTCCATATTCTGATTGGTAATGAGCAATGATAGTTATATTTGTTTTGTGAAGAAAGATTTACCCATAAAAGTTTCTCTAAACGATGTTTTGGATATATTTGAAAAAACCGAATACTCATAAAAAACACTATTATATGTATTGTATTTTTCAAATTTTTATTATGTTTTTGTATATGAAATTTAGTCCAATTGTTATTTTTTAACATGATCTAACACAAACTGGCCTGAAAAAAGTAGAAAAAAAGTTATTATATAACGATGCTTAAATGCTGCTAAAAATATTCTACTCGTAGTAAAAAAAATTCTTGGTTTGCCACTTTCATAAATAAAAACATTTTGTGATTAATCAAATTTAATAGCAACCTCAGTTGAAAAGTTCTGCTTCTATATGTCACTCCAACTGGGGTTAACCTTCTTAATCAAATCAAAATGCTAAGAAACACAGTATTAGATTTACAAATTATTGTTGTAATATATCACTAATTAATGAGTAATCAATAATTAATGATCAGCTGGTACACTAAACCTAATGGTTTTAGTAGATGTAAAACCACCATCAACCACAAGATTATGACCATTAACAAACTTAGCATCATCAGAAGCAAGATAAACCGCGGCATTCGCCACGTCAGCAGGCTCGCAGTAGTTCCCCTTGTATCCGGCAGCGTCTCTCACCATTTTCGCAATCGCATCGTCTTCAAGATCCGGAAAATACTCTCTCATTTCGTCCATTACGAACGCCGTGGGGATCGCGAATGGCGATATACAGTTAATCCTAACACCATGTTGTGATAACTCTGATGCTAATGATTTCACAATCCCTATAACTGTAAACTTTGATATTGAATAAGTGTGCTGGGACAACCCGCCTAGTATTCCTGTCACACTCGCGGTGCACAGTATGCACCCGCTTTCACGGGGTATCATGACCCGTGATGCGTGTTTTATCCCTGCTAGGACGCCCCGGACGTTGACCGACATGACTCGGTCAAACGTGTCGAGGTCGAGATCTACTATGGTGTGTGGGGTCCGGCATGGTATCCCCGCGTTGTTATACATGATATCGAGTTTTCCATGTTTAGATACTGTGAAATCGACTGCATTGGCGATATCGGCCTCGCGTGTGACATTGCACGCTACAAATGAGGCGTTTGGGCCAAGTTGTGTGACGGTGTCATGGCCGAGGTGGTGGTTGATGTCGGCGATTACTACCGTCGCCCCGTGGTGGATGAATTTGGTTGCTGTTTCTTTGCCAATGCCGGTAGCTGCGCCGGTGATCAATGCTACTTTGCCTTCTAATTTGCTGTGATTTGTAAGAGACAGAGTGTTCAAGTGACTTAAACCTTGTGTAGTTGTTATGTTTCAGTTTAAATATGTTTACAAGTGTAAATATTTATTATACTTTTTATATAAAGAGGGAAAAGATAAATATGGATATTTGGAATAAATTCTTTTATAAATAAAGAAAAAAGAAAAAAAAAAGCTATGGTCATAAAGATAGGTTGACTTAAAAGTTAGAGATATCTGTAGAGGAAATAATTACATGTACGATCTTTAAACAAGAGAGTTTGGATCAAGCCATACAATGAAAATAAAAATTTTATTTACGTTTTCAATAAAGTTCCTGGAATTAAAAAAAAGATTATTATATATTTTATATTTTTATATAACTTTACCCAAGTATAAAGACAACTAAAGTAAAAGAGAGCTTATAAAAGGTAAAAAAGTAACATTATGTATCTTAGTATTTTTGAATTTTGGGTTTTGTTGTTCATTGTGACCTGGGCGGTCTAGCTAGTGGGCTAAACAATCCAAATAAAGCTAAGATCCTTAAAGATATAAGACCTCTAGCTTTTTTAAATTTTTTATGTTTGTTTTTTAGTCCATGAGCTCTAAAGTAAATAAGAATACAAGAAAAACTTAAATAAAACCTAGCTTCTTCTTTTTTTTTTATATTCACGGAGCTTTTGAGGGAAGCGGATACAATTATAAATCCATGAAAAAACCTTGTAAAACTTAATTTAGTTGAAAACTTAAAACTTTGTAGCTTTTAAATTATGAAAATGTTTTAAATGTCAGTCTCAAAATTCCAAATAAAAGAAATTGGGTTTTTAGGTAACTGTTAGAAAATGACCATGAAAATGACCATAGAGTTTTTCTTACGACCTAAAAAATAGTTGAGCCAGTGGCCTGAGGCTATGTGTTATCATCACCTCCATTTCACTGCACGTAGACGTCACATAATCAATCATCACTCACTTATCACTCCTCATCATCATTACACGTGTTATCACCACTTTCTCATAACTTCCATATCACTCCACGTCATCACCCATTTTTCCCTTTCTTTTTCTCACCTTGTAATGCTCCTCACGCCTACCCCCTCATGCCTCTGTGTAATGAGAGGAGGGCGTCACCGGGACGTGACCGGCCTTCTCACGCCCCCATCACACGTCATAACGCATGCCCTAATCATGACTTTAGAATTAACGTGTGAAAGAATCTTTAACTAAATAATTGAATTCTCTGTGCTCCCAAGTGGTCTGCATTCTTGCACATGTTTGGATCTGACCCACATGCCATCCCATCCAATTTCTAAGTTTATATCAAAATATGAATTTCGAAATTAAATAATAATTAATATAATCAATTTACTATGAGTGTGGTTAGTTATATATTAAGATACAAAAACAAATACAATAAATATAACTACGTTTAACATATTATCCAAGAATATAATTACGAGAAACAAACCTTGGATTCTTGGAAGAAAACCGGCCAAACTGGAAGGTTGAACCGGCCTTGCCTCTTGAAATGAAGATGCTTCATCAAAAAACAAGTCAACAAAAGTCATGTATTACACACACATATGTGTTTTGTGTGTGTGTGTGTTTCAAGTACAAGAACTTACTAACCAAGTGGATTTGACTGATCTTAGCATCTTTGATCTTGATTGCGCCAGCAACAGAGCGAGATGTGTGTGTGTGTGTGAGAGAGAGAGGGGGGGGGGGGGGGTAGGGCTTGATATTTATGGATGATGTAGGCACATATTTGATATTAGATATGTATGTGTATATATGTTAAGAGAGAGAGACTTCAACATTTTATATTTTATTTTAGAGTAAATTACGGGTTGATGTATGTGGTTTAAGTGTTTTAACTATTTTGGCTCAAAACATAGTTTTATATCAATTCAGCCCCTATGGTTTAGACAACTAACGTTTTTGGCCTTCAACAATACTTAAATTTTGATCAAAACCTTTATAATAGTGTAAACCATATGGGCTGAATTGATTGAAGATTATATTTTGGGCCGAAACACTCAAACCACATGAGCAGAACCGTAATTTACTCTTTATTTTATTTTATTGATTTAATTTTATTGATTTAATTTTTTTAATTTAATTTAATTTAATTTAATTTAATTTATTTTATTTTTGGAATTGGATTGAAGCCTCTTCCGCTAACAATATTTATGTAATGATATTTGATTTTTTAGGATGCTCGTGTCTTTTGCCCTATGAAAAGAAAACTAATCATTTTATGTTATGTTCTTGAAAATACCTTCTGTCGAGATCAAAATTAAAAACTACTAAGCCATTATCATTTATTGGTTTTTTATATCGTAAGCTATGAGCTTGTTAGAAACAATTATAAAACTAGTAATCTATAATACTATATAATACATATTAGAATGACAAAATAGTAATTTGCTTAAATCTCTTAAAATCAAGAGTTTTACAACTTTATAATTTTAAAAATTTAGATTAGAATTAAAAAATTGTACCATATGCTATAAGAGTTGTAAAACTTTTAATTTTAAGAGATTTAGGGGTTGTTTGGTAGGGTCTGAATCTGAACCATTTAGATTCAGACCGTTTGTTTCGTGCAAAATAAACATGTCTGAATGGGATCCAAGGTCTGAATGGAGATCTAAATCATTCAGACTTCAAACCAAGTCTGAATGGGAGAAAACAAGGCTGTTGCTAGGGCTGTCCAAAAAGCTCGAAGCTCGGATTCGGCTCGTAGCTTGTTCGAAAAAAGCTCGGATAAAGATCGTTTGTAACCGAGCCGAACCGAGCCGGCTCGTTTTATAACCGAGCCGAGTCCGAGCCAAGGCTGGCTCAGCTCGTAGCTCGCTCGTTGCTCGGCTCGTATGCTCGGCTCGTGGCTCGGCTCGTTTGTACAACATGTTATACTAAAATATAAAATTATAGGGTTACTTTCAATAATAAATATACTTTAGTTTTATATTGTAAGTATGATAAAAAAAAGAAAAAATAAAAAAAATAGAAGAAAATAGGATAGAAATATGGAATGAATCTCAATTATCACGTGTTTCACTAATCCCTCATTCCTAAATCATATTCTTAATTCTCAATTCTACATATTCACTTCTCTTTACTCTTACTTCTCAAACCATAATTCTCAAATATGTTGGAGCCACAGTCCCCACACCAGACGTTTCACGCGCGGTTACAGCCATATGACGGTTGGTCGTAGCAACATGCATGTCGGATATAACACGGTCAAAGCCAGACATCGGTCTATTACAGACAACCAGACGTCTCTCGCATGTCGCCTTTGTAGAAGTCAGGACTCAATGGAGAAAACGAGCCGAGTTGAGGTGAATGCGATTCAAATATTAAATTTGTTATGTAAAAACCGAGCCAAAAACGAGCCGAGCCGAGCCAGCTCGGTTAAAAACGAGCCGAGTCCGAGCCGAGATTTCAGGCTCGGTTTACAATCCGAGCCGAGCCGAGCCGAGCCAGGCTCGGTTTAAAAACGAGCCGAGTCCGAGCTGACCCCTGGCTCGGCTCGGTTCGGCTCGTGAACACCCCTAGCTGTTGCTTACACATCTGGTGGGTTCCAACTTCTCCGACCAAGGATCCAGCAACTGTCGTTCACTACCGCCGACCGACCGCCGTCACTACCGCTCACGACCGCTACTCACTTACCTCCGTTGCTTCGTCTTCTGATGTTTGCCCCAAACCCTAGATCGGAGAAGATGATCGATTAACCATGCAGCGACGTTGAAGACCACTGCTCATAGGCGATGGTGCGGAAAGCTTGAGCGACCGGAAGCTGGTGCAGGTGACGACGATGAAGGGGGCGACAGAGGAGATGTTCGGCGACAGAGGTGGCGAGCGACGATGTAGGTCTGAATCGGCGATGTAGGCGGCGACGGAGGAGGTTACCGGCAGGGGTGAGGGGGGCGACGGAGGAGATGTTCGGTACTGATGGTGGAGGGGTCGACGGGTGAGGGCTAGGGTTTTGACAAAAAAATGTTTTTTTTTATTTTTTATTTCATTCAGATGTGTAACCAAACGGTTTTAACCGATTCAGCACTTAATGGTTCAGACCCTCCTAACCATTCAGACATCTTAATCATTCAGCACTTAATGGTTCAGATTCAACCAAACGGCCCCTTAAACAAATTACTATTTTGTCATTCTAATATGCATTATATAGTAGTATAGATATATTAAAAGGCTAGTCAAAAATTGTTTGGAAGACAATTCTCACTGTTCATTTAGTACATATAGTAGTATCGATATATTTTGTTTTCTCTTTTATTACTTTTATTTTTTACGTTTTAAAAATTTTTCGAATACGCCGTTTTGACATTTTATTTTTATCCATGGCTATGTATCATTTTCTTTCCAAAACCAAAACTACTATTATTTTAATAAATAGTACTATTTAAATTTAATATAAAATATTTAGATAATACTAATATTTAAATAATATTATTATTCGTTGGGAGCAACACTCGATTTATTGTTTTACGACAGATTAACGGCTGTGACGACTAGTTTTTTGTATGCATTTGATGGCCGTGATTACGTCACCAGTGTTTTGATCAAATATCCAGACCACGTTTAACCCACATACACTTTAGAGTCACCGTTGTAACATCTTTTGTATCTACACTTTAATATAAAAGATCGTGTCTAGTTTACTAAATTTATTTAAAATTAATTCCAAATATTATTTTACATACCAATTTTCATTGTGATCAAAAAACACTCATTACCTATACTAATAAAAACCAATGTCGGTGGTTTAAGCCGCCTCAAAAAATGCTTTACGAAATTGACCGCTGCAAAAGTTCTCAAACATGAGTTGCACAACTTTAATTAATTCAAAACTTACGTTTTGAACCCTGGACTTTGAACTTTTATTTTTAAGTCTCCCTCCTACTTTACTCACATATTTTTAATATTCACATGTTTTTAGCATGTTCTTACGTTATCGGATAATAATAATTGTATAGATTCGATCGCAATTACGCCAAGAACATTTATATAAATTTCGAACTCAAACGGGTGTATAAATTTTGTGCGTTATTCACAGGTTTATAACGTGCTCGTACATTATAAATTTCGAACTCAAACGGGCGCATAAATTTTGTGCATTATTCACAGGCTTATAACATGCTTGTACATTATCGAAAATTTTTATCGTTTATATCATTTTAATCATAATTACCTCGCAAACTATTTAGATTTAATAATAGTATTTACCGAATAATAATATTAAACTAATTATATAATCATAATTAAATATTTCGAAACAATAAATAACAATATTCAAATAATAATAGTAATTGAGAAACATAATTTTTTTATGAATTTGGTTTTATGAATTAATTTGTGCTTTGAATTCGTATTACTTAAGAGTATGCTATCAAAATCGAATACTCATTCATTCAACCGGACACATTTATAACAACTACCTTTTGGAGCTTTATGGTTTGGTTTTATGTTTATACGTTTCGACATAAATATTAGTCAAAACCGATTCCGTCTATGTTTCTGGTCGGGTTACATACGATGTATTTTTACCTTTTTTATCCTTTTGTCCTTTTTTTTTCTCTTAAAATATAATCTATTGGAACAATTTAAGTTAGTGTTGTAATGATTTTTCATGATTAATTTTCAATATAAATATTATTTAAAATCAAGTATGTCTATGTTTTCGGTTGTGTCAACTTTGATATATTTTTACTTCTATATATTTCATCATAAATACTAATTAAAATCGATTCCGTTTATGTTTATGGTCGGGTTACATATGATACATTTTTACTTTTTTTAATACATTTTCGGATTTCGTAATTCTAATTATTACAACAACATGATATTTTAGCTGCATTGCAATAGTTTTCACTTTTTATTAATTTAAATTTCGAATTACTGGACGTTTCGACGCCGCCGTAACACGCGGCGGGGTAAATTACTAGTGTATCCTAATTACTAATGTCGGTGGCTCTTTCTTTTTTCCTTCAATGTTGCGTGCTATTTGTTTACATCCATTAGTTTGTAAGGGCTTCATTAACTCACCTAGGTAGCTCGCCCGAGTTCCATCGTTCTTAGAATTAGCTAAATCGTTTAGGATCGCTTTCGCGTTCGATTTTGGACCTACTTGTGTGGATACGAATCTAGGCCATTACCTATAGTTTAATGTGATCAGAGGCAAGTCGGGGAAGAAACTGGCGAAGAGGTCATCAGTGGGGAAGAGGAGGTCTCGTAGCAGGATGAGGAATACCGGAAGAGACTACTAGGACGTTCCCCTGCAGCGTCCGGCGAATTCAAGGGAACAACGGAATCGTAACGTTGACGAGGAAGTCGATGCAAGAATTGATAATTTCATTAATTTACTCTTAAAACCTCACTTTCTTTTTATATTTACTTGGTTTCTTCTCAAGAGGTTAGCCAAAGTTTGAGGTGAATTTTTTAGGTTTTGCAGCACTTTCCAGGTTAAAATATAACCGGCATCCTTTTTTTTCCTTCTTTTTATATATTTCTATCCTCATGCATATGTACAGTGCTTTTACGACAAATATTTTAATTGGTTAAATTAACATGATTTATAATTTTCGGTACAATGTAATTTAAACACACTGATTTTAAATCTTAAACAGTGATTAATTTACACATACACTTAAAAGAAGAAATTGTTGTTTATGTGTAATAATGATATTTTTAAAAAGAAATCAAAGATTTTGATTGATCTTAGCGAAGTTGTATTAAAACTTTTATTATTAACTCTTATATTTTTACGTTCCATTTATATATCTTGTAAGATGTCACTTAAAAGTCTATTCCTATATGTTTTAAGTCAATAGTATAAATTCGAATTACGGGTCAAAAATACTAGTTAGACATAATTAGGAAATATTAATCGATCAAGTCATGGAATTTGGTCTAGTGGTA
This sequence comes from Mikania micrantha, assembly GCA_009363875.1. Taxonomy (NCBI): domain Eukaryota; kingdom Viridiplantae; phylum Streptophyta; class Magnoliopsida; order Asterales; family Asteraceae; genus Mikania; species Mikania micrantha. The sequence continues at coordinate 6,680 of SZYD01000068.1, read as the reverse complement.
TGATTCTCGCTTTGGGTGCGATGTGTCTCATGTTCGATTCTCGGAAGGCTCCTTTTTAAAGATCCTTGCTTTGCATTTTCCCTCCAAAATTCGTCATTTTTTTGCTCAATTTCCCCAAAATTCACTCTCGAATTGCATATAATGTTACAATCTTTCAAACCTCAATATCGCCTTCAATTTCGAGCCCGTTGATCTCTAATTTCACCAAATAGACATCGTATATTCGTATGATCGTATTTCATAACTTTCTTCTCCGTTTTACGATTAAGTTTTCAATATCTTCTCAAGCAAGCTTCCCGATTAATTTTGCCGTATTCTGTAGAAATCATATCGGTTTTGGTGCTTGTAACTGATTTTTTTCTCGTAGGCGTTTGATGTCAGCTGTAAGAACTGCTTAGGGTTTCACGCAAAGGGTTTGTTTATGGCTGGATTTAACGATCATGAAGCTGGTATGATCTGTTTCCCTTTAATTTTTTCTTCAATTTCAAAAACATACATTCACTCATTCGACAGTATCTGATCTACCTTAGATTTGGGGATATCAAAAAGGTTTTGAGGATATAAAAAAGGCGGAATTTGTAGTTCATAGTTATGGATTTTGAAATTTTGTTTACTATAAAATTTTATAATTAAGTAGTTGAATGTTCAAAGCAACTCAATATGAATTTTTTAGTTTCACAGTAACGCAACAGATATATGTTATTAATTCTTGTTTACTCTGTATTAATTTGGAATTTGATGGGTGAAATTATCTAACTCTAAGCTCAAATCAATGTAAAATGTTTAGTTTCATAATTATTACAAGAGAGATGATATGGATTCTTGTTTTGCTCATGCATCATTTTACAGAAGTTACATTTACTTGTTTAAAATTGTATGTACTTTTAATATTTCTAATGTCTAGCATGTATCTTTTACTGATTCAACAGTGAATAAGGTTGTTTTAAGTGCTGAAGATGGCCATATGATTGCTCAAGCTTTTGATTACACTGAAGAAGAGGAAAGCCCTTTCATGGAAACCGAATATGTGAATAATAAGGTTGGTTTAAGTGCTGAAGATGGCCATATGATTGCTCAAGCTTTTGATTACACTGAAGAAGAAGAAAGCCCTTTCATGGAAAACGAATATGTGAATTTGAATGAAGACACTGAGGAATTCGATATTCTAAATTTTGTTGGTGACATGAGAGCCCTAATGGTAGAAGATAGTGATGATGCAATTGTGTTGGATAGTGATGATGAAGTAACATCTGAGCAAAAAGATGTAAAAGTTAGAGGTATGCAAAACAGTAATTTAAGGCCAAGATAACAGATTTTTATTTAAAGATTGCCGTTTGTGCATCTATTATGAACCTGTGATTGAACAAGTCTCATATTTTATGTAAACCTGAGTAATTTCCATGAATAAGAAACATGTCAGCATTACATTTTAAGTTTTAAATTATAATCATATTATTACAAGAATTCAAGACAACCACTGTTTATATATATTTTTCTGAAGAGAGATGCTATTCACTTTTGGTGTTATGACCATTATGCTGTGATATGACTTATGCAAAGTTTTAGCTTTCTATATGTGTTCTCATTTGATGGCATACATACAGATTGTTGAGGACACGTGTGATATTTCCACTTTGATTTCATTCATGGAATATGTTGTCTTTAAATTTTTTATGCATTTGTAAATCATTCAGCATAGCATTTTATTCATGCTACGATGACTTCAAGCTGACTATAAACTGAAAGTCAAGTAACTTGATGAAGTTGAATGGTTTGTGTATTAGTTTTTTAAAGTTGAATGATTTTAGTAATGATTTTGTAACTGCATTTTACATCAGGACCTTTATGGCGACGCATTAGTGTGGTTGGTGCACAATCGTTTGAACATAAGTCTTCTGCAGGAAGCAATTTGACAGACAAAGTAACCGATAATGCCCCCAACTCTCTACAAGCTGATACACAATATCAAGAGTTACTAACTAGGATATCAAATGATGACAATGTAGCAAAAGTTAACCAAGACCAAAAGGCTGGTGATAATTTTGAGAATGTAAATGAAGCAGTTAATGAATCTCCAGAACCCGGGGAGTCAACACAAGCTAATGCATTGAGATTTGTGGATCACTATCTTTCATTAAGTGTTGAAAATTCATCTCCAGAAGTCAAGATTCCAAAAGTTAATGGGCTAAGATCACCTGTAACTTCATTTGCTAAAGGGTCCCATGATTTGGCAAGAAAAGTCAATCTTATGAACCAAATTGGTATTTCAACCTTTGATTGGAATTGTAATCAGCCAGACCATGGGGGGGAGTTCATGTTAGCAAAGGAAAAGGAACTCAACATCCAGAAAGGGATACATGTGGATAGAAGATTATTTGATCAACACACAGAGGAAGAAATACCAAAATGCCCTCCAGGAAATGATATGTTTGATGTTAGTTTCAACACCCAAATGGCAGCTGAAACCATGCAATCCTTGCTGTATGCCACACCTCCCACTATTGATGCTACTGAAAATGTAGATACAAACAAGAAAACATTGGAACGATTTTCTTTCCCTATAAGGTATGCAAGAAAAGTAAACCAAAATGGAGTTTCCAAAGACCTTAAAAAGTTAAATTTAGAATCATCAACTGGAAATTTGAAGAAGGCGCGTGATAAACCTTTGAAAATTGCTACCAAAAGAAAGCAAAATCAAGATTCGGAAAAGGAAAACATTCGATTTTGTTATAAAAGGCGTGGGTCCCTCGGTGAAACTAAAAACGATAAAACCTTTTCACCTGTAGCTTGTAGAACTAGGCATGGATCATTGGTAAGAATTTCAAAGAGGACTGAATATTCATCTAATCTTGAATATATTACACATGGTAAACAGGTTAATACCCTTTGTGAAAGAAAAACAGGCGATTTGAATGCAGTTTCAGCTGATATAAAGTTTGAGACATGGAAATGGCCCAAAAAGAAAAGGACACGTAGAAATATGAAACAAAACGCAACATTAAGTGACAATAGAATTTCAGTTGTGGGTCCCAGTGAGACAGAAGGTAAATTCAGTGAAGCGTTTTTTATGTCAAGTGTAAGGAGGAAAGTACGATCTGCTTCCAAGAATGAAGATTATAGAAAACGTAGAAAAAGAAGGAAGTTTGTGTTTTGTTCAGCCAAAATCTTGATGATAATGTGGTTAAGCAGCAGAGAAAGGTTCTCTAATTTTTTTAGTTGTCCCATTTGTCATCATATCTAGAGCCTAGAGATGGGAAATTTCAGTCTGTTTACTGATGAATGAGTGGGTTTGGGTTATGTTTGATCTTCAACAGAATTGTTAAACAAAAGAAATAGAAAAAAGGATACATGTCAAATGGGTCCAAGAGTTTATATAGGTTGAAGTGCATTTTTTAATGCGTACAGTCTTCTAAATCCTTAATCAAGTAATGGAGTATTACAAGTTTATATAATTTATTTAGTCTTTATTCGCATGGTAATTTTGTTTTAAGAAATTAAACTTTGTGGACAAACTACTAAGTTGTTCCTGGTCAACCTACTTGACCTGCATCAAAGAAATGCTAGTTTTGACCCCTTACCAAACCATCCATTTTTCCACCTCTGATCATACTCTTCTTGTTTGAACTCCTTGTAAGTGATTATAACTCATCAATTTTCTATATTTTTGTATGCAGATAATGAAAAAATTAGGAATATCAATAGCAAAAGATTGCTCAGATGCTACACATCTTGTGGCTGATAGATTTGCAAGAACAAAGAACATGTTAGAAGCAATGGCATTTGGCAAACCAATTGTGACACCCTTGTGGCTTGAAAGCTGTGAGCAAGCAACATGTATTATTGATGAAAATAATTACATACTTAGGGATGCTAACAAGGAAAAGGAAATTGGCTTTAATATGCATGTATCATTATCACGTGCAAGATTAAATCCACTTCTGAAGGTAATCTGGATGTGTTTTGATGTGTGTTTGGGTAGCCTGCTTTTGTATCTGATTATATGATTAGTTTTAAGAATCAAGCATGTACCTTGTCTCGAGAGGTTGCACTCAGCACCATCAATAGTAGTCATGTGATTGTTATAATTTCAAGAAGCATAAGCACATCCAAAACTATTTCATACACCACGTATTATTACAAGTAATTTATGATTTTAGTAATTTAACATCCCTTCAAAATACACCTCCAAATATCATCTACATGTCCTTATAATCTGTTTGGTTTTATTTACCAGGATCAGAGAGTCTTTATCACCTCGCATCTAGAACCTGACAGAGAAATGATTAAAAACTTGGTCAAAGCTAGTCAAGGCCAGGTGATATGCTGCTGTTTTTTTTGTTTTACATGTCACTACAATAATCATAATCTACTATATAGAAATCCTAGATGTGGTAAGGTAGGCAAGTCAAGAAGATTGGGTCACAACTCAAAACGAGTTGGGGTAAAAGGGGTCCATTTTTTAGTTGACTTCAAAACGGGTTAGATTGGCTTGGTTGACCAGCAAGCATATTTTTGTCCATTTTCTGTATTTTTGATAAATATTTAGTTGATTACTTATCATAAACAGAACAGAAGTGTTACAATGATAGTCTAATTATTTGTGTTTTAATATATGTTTACATTTACTACATCATAAACTATTATACAGAAATGCCTAGAGACTACAAGATGGGCAGGCCAAACGGATTTTACAACTGGTCAAAACGGGCCCAATATTTTGAGTTGACACAAACGATTATGTTTTTGTCTATCTTTTATCTTTATGCAAATAATTAATGTGTTATTATGACTATCAATACAATATTAAAAAAATAATAGTATAGATCTTCAATAAAGCTAGTTAGGAGGTTGTATGCATTAAAATAAACTTTAGGATACTTTGTTATAACGAGATGCTCCCCAGGTTATGGAAGATGTTCAGCAAGCTAGCATAGAGTACAAGATTTCTGATAATCTATTAATACTGTCTTGTGAAAAAGATTATGAGGCATGTGTTCCATTTTTAGACAAAGGTATCATTGATACTTGTTTCATTATGTATACACAAGTCATTACCTTTAAAGTTTACATGACAAAAGGTATGGTATGCGTGTGTACTTGTAGGTGCAGCAGTTTACAGTTCAGAACTCTTGCTAAACGGGATCATTATTCAGAAACTAGACTATACGAGGTAAATGAAAAACATCAAATGGTAGGATTTAAAACTTTCAGTTTATGCTCCTTAGCGCTTTTATACAGTTTATGTATGGGTAAGCAAATATCAAGTGAAAATCCATTAACAATGAGCACACAACAATATGGACTCAATCTCCAAAACTTTTAAAAATTTGATTATATAAACTCATACTGTCGTACATGACCCATTAAGCTTTGACGTATACATAGGCAAAACTAAACTTGATGAAAAAGTAATAGCAACTATAATCATACTTGAAGACTCAACTTGTACTCCAACTTGATGAACTTTAGTATCTGGCATAGACCCATATTACCATCGATTGTCCTGTCCTGCAAGTGATATTTGCTTTTAAGTAATGCTACATTAAATCTTCTAAATTAGGTAAAATATAATATGTTTGAATCATATTTTGCACAATAATAATATGTGTCTATATCAAAAAAAAAATGACTTGCTTTTGCCTTGTTGTAAGTGTATGTAAATATTAAGATCTTTTCTTCATTACATGCAATATATTTTTAATTTATTTTCATTATATGTAACTAACATTTCCAAATATTTACACGTGATGCCATTCTAGTCAATATTTGAGGTACCATAGAAGGTTTATTACATACAAATAATAAAAAAAGAACAATTATTTCTCATATACAATATTGAAAAGGTAAAAGCAAGTTATGTTTTGGTGTAATTGATCCTATATGAAACTCAATAAAAAATTTTGGATAAAAAATGTTTCAGGTATGGACATTTACACAACATGTTTGACCCTCCCATTTTTCCAAATCACTGTATAAATAACATCTTAGATTATCATGCATCAACGGTTCAATTTATTTTGGAATAATTACATATATCCCCTTATTTACAACTCTAATTACATATATACCCAAGTCAAAAGCTAAATTACATATATCTCCTTTTATAATTTTCTTCTTTAAATAAGGGGATATATGTAATTTAAAGGGATAGATAAGAAGGGGATATATGTAATTCATTTTTTAAGCCGGACATATATCAAATTTATGAAGTTTATATGAGAATATATGGAATTACTCTTTTTTTTTAACACCATGTTGAATTTAATAAATTACAGGTACCAACTTTTTAATGGGCATGTCAAAATGTTGAGATATGCCAGAAAAAGATTGAAAAATGGAATCAAGCATATTCATGAATCATGATGATTCCTAACAGGAACTTACAAATTTCTGTATATATCTGTGCTTATATTTTGATGAGCTGTCAGCCTTTCAATATGGCCAATTTTGAAACATGGGTTTATTTCTTTTTTGCTACAAATCTCAAATGCCATTTTGGCTCTTATGAAATTTAGACCAGCAGCAAGAACTGTTGTTGTTTTGTAACGTGTTAAATGTTATCAGATAACACTTGCATCCTTTGTACTACAACTACTTGAATTTAATACAGTTTATATAATTTATAAGTAGTAGTTCGAGTTTTTTTACCAATTAGTGTTGAGGGAAAAAATATTTACCAA